>BRZM01000092.1:1273456-1290502 GCA_033238685.1 Lates japonicus
TCAGTGACCGTGGACTCAAGGCAGACTGATAAAATCATAATGGTCTAAAAAGAGCGTGTCACCATTGTACCCCCCCAAAAAAATACAAAGGTATTCATTCGTGCCAGTGTGCTCACACTCTCTCTCAGTCATACACATACACTCACACACACTCAAGAGGTGAAACCCCCACAACAACCACGCTTTTGTGCACAGTCAAGTGTTTAACCAAGGCTGGTGATGTTGGAGCGACCACCGGGGGGTGCTACAATACGGTGGCCAGACCGGCGAGGGACATTGTCATCAGTCTGTGCTCCTAAGAAATAGAAAGACAAAATTCAAATATTACGTTTACTTCAACTAAATCTGATGAACAAGATGTAATTTAATGCATCTAGATTTTAAAACTTGCACAAGATACAGTATATGATTTCTATTACCTGATAAGCTGAAATTAGACTGGTGCAGATTGCGTATTGGTGGTGGCTGGTGAGAGGTGGGTGAAGTTTTGGCTGACGGAGCGGGAGTAATGTATTTGGGAGTAGGAATAACATCATACACAGGGCCATCATACATCCCACGAGTAACACCCTGCTTCACCTTTACCTGGATACAAAACAAACAGAGACACAAAACCAAAATACACCTATAAGTCACTCTTCACTCACCTCAATCTTCAAAATGGCCTGGAAGCCACTATAGAAATGAAATCACCAGCAGGGTTACGTAGCACAGTTTAACCAGTATATTTTACTAACGCTGTTAAGACAAATAAGAAAAGAAATGTATCTTTTCAGTGGGAACATTTTTACATGTACAATTTTGAATACTGTCATAGAAATGCCTTTAAAATCATCTGTCTTCTTTACCTGGTTCCTGAACTTAACACGCTGGTAAGCATAGTCCGGGAAAGGCTTGCAGGGAATAAATCGACCGGTGCCTTGCTGAGCCTGCAGCTTGCCCTCCTCATAAACCACCCGACCTTGACTCAGCACCAGCACTGGACCTCCACGGCACTCCAGACCTTCAAAGATATTGTATTCTGAAGCCTGTGTGTGGAGAGGGATAAAACATACAAGACAAAGAAAGTGGAAAAAAGGAATTAGGCAGAGAGACAAAAGAGAGGGTTTTTTTTCCACTTACCCCCCACCATTTAGATCACTGATACCCTACACTGCCCAGGCCCACTGCGCTATTTCAGCAGGCATTGTATCAAAGAGCTTAATACATGCAGTAAAATGCAGCAGTTGAGGAGGTGGGAGGGGGTGAATAAGTGAGAGGCTTGGGGCATATAGAAGGGGCGATAGAGTGAATACAGGGGGATGGGTAGAGAGATGGTAGCACAGAATGGGTGAGGGGTGAAGGGGGAATTATAACCTAAAGCCGGCAGCAGTCTGGATTAGAGCCTTTGAGAGTGGCACAGCAGACTGAATACATTAACCACTGTCTTTGGGTATTTGGGTGAATTGCCCCTTTGAAAGATTAATCTCAGACTTACTTGTCAAATGGCATTTCAGTTTTTTTTTAGAAATATCATCTCAATAAACAGTGGTGTTGAATATATTGTAATGTATGCACTGGTCTGATCCCACTGCACCTATGAAGTGTGGCATCATCATATTGTGCACATTAACTGCTGGCTTGACCGAATATCACTCTTGCTTAAAAGTATATTTCAGGTTTCTCTTCCCCATCTGTGATCTTTCATTTAAACCTATTTCACACTCTCCTATGAAAGCTTCCTTCCTGCAGCCTTTCTCCCTCAACAGCTGATCTACTCATCCTCCCTTTCACTCAACATCTTTCCTTTCCCTGTGCCCTATTTTCTTTTAACCCTCCTCACCGACTGCTGGAGTTTGGCCGTGATGGTTTTGGAGCTGTCAGGGTCCCAGATGACAATGTCGGCGTCGGAGCCCACCGCTATCCGTCCCTTCCGCGGGTACAGATTGAAGATTTTAGCAGCGTTGGTGGATGTGACTGCCACAAACTGGTTCTCATCCATCTTCCCCATGGCCTGAGAGACAGATAAATGGTTGTTTAAAGTGGTAGACAAAAATCACACTCACAGCTACACACAAGACACAAACACACAGACGCATCCTCATTGCTCACCACGGCCTTGTCCCAGACAAAACCCATTCTCTCCTCCACTCCGTTGGTTCCCTCTGGGATGAGGGTGAAGTCATCTTTACCAATTGCTTTCTGGGAGGTGCTGTACGCGCAGTGAGCGCTACCTACTACCTGGAGGTCCCCACTGTATCAAGGAAAAAAAAAAAAACATGATATGAAATTATCAGCATACCCTTAGCACTTATTAAGCTCATCAATTATTATATTTTTCCCTGAGGAATTTTTTTAATGTCTTGAACTAATAATGAATACATGCATCTCAATCTTTGTAATCAGATGGTCAGTTAAAGGAAATTTGGCCACAAAAATCAATTAAAGAATTCACATTCAAGCAATAATTATAAACACAAAGACAAACATTTCTGCTATTAATCAGCAGGTGTCCTCAGTGAGCATACCACTTTAAAGTACAAGTCATGTAGTGGCCTGGAGCAGAAAAACCAGCCAGCTCAACCAGTCAGAGTGGTGCAACGCAGCTGCAGTACCAGTCCCTTAAGCACTGACTGGACCACATAAAGATACACAGCATTACCAAAAAATCATCAACACATATCCTCACTTTACCTCCTACCACACAAGAGGCAAAATTTGACTGATGAAGAGTTATCATTATCATAATTCCTCATCTAAGGCCTTTTATTCATTTGTTAATTACAGTGATTACTTCATGATAGTGAGCTGTGGGATCATTGCCCCAGTGCCAAGAGAGTGCTTATTATGGAAATCACGGGCCTTGCTGAAATGTGAGAGAAGGTGTTCTTCTTTTGTTCACATCAACTGAAAAAAAAAAAAAAGAACCGAAAAATACACCCTGTCGCTTCACCAGAAGCTCAAAGACAACAGCAGTATCGCACCACTGGCATGACAGCACGGACCCGCCTTGAGAAGCTAGAGTTGCAGACGAAGGGTGGAGGAGTGAGGAGGAGGCGGAGGAGGAGGAGGAGGAGCAGGGAGGCACTTGGTAGCCAAGGCAACAGATGATGAAGGATTCTAGTTCCTGTGCTATTTATGGAATTGGGGACAGTCAAAAGTGTACAGCAGGATTTTCTGTGCATTTTGGATGTGTGTGAGTGTATGATTGATGTGTGAAATGAGAGATAATTTGGTCTGGGGCACTTTAATTCCTCTCTGTGACACCCATGAATTACAACTTAACTTACCATTATCGTGCCCTTTATCCATTTTTAAGTCTCCCTCACCTTCTTTCTACCCATCTTCTCCTCATACAAATACCTTTACTTTCTCTCCATCTGTTTTTCTTTTTCACTAAAGCTGGGCTGACATTGTGCATTACAAGAGCAGTTGTCTGTGTCTGTGGCATGAATACCAAGTGAATATCTGGGGGCAAATGATGAGGATTAGATCTGTGGTGGTGTCTCCTTTGGTGTCATCCAGCTAGTTGCATTCACTTCACAGAGGTTATTGCTAGACTTTGTCTGTCCTCTCTCTGTATTAATTAGTAAAGTTTTTACATGCACCAGTGTTTATGAAATATCCCGTAGGCTACATATTTTGTTGGGTTTCTTAGAGTATTAGCACTACTTATTGTAAAACACTGGGGAGTGGCACTGAAAATACATTAACTTAGTTTGCAGCGTGTGCAATGATTGTTGAAAAGGTTTGAGACATACCAAGCCAGCAGTGTGTGGAGATGGTCTGCAGTTGTGGGATCAGGACTCAGAGGTGGAGAGGTCACATACGCAGCTGCTTTGGCTCAGTTCTTGCTCCAATAGTGAGAACCATCAGTGGCCAGGCTAGCTGTTATGGGCTCCCCAAAAACTATGGAACCTGGACAGGAAGATAAAAGTTCAGACTGTGAACATAACATGTCAGTAAACACAGGAAGAATCACTAAAATAGAATGAGGCTGACTTTTCCTCCGGGCCTGGGTGATGGTGTCAGCAGCACTCTTGCTCATCACCTTGGTGATGTAGATAGGACAGTTCACACGGTTACCAAGAGTGATGGCACGAAAGACTGCCTCAGCCTCCAGCTGCATGGAGAGAAAGAAAGGAAGTGTTAAAACCTATGCAACGATGGGTGGCTAGACGGACAGTTGTGGACAGGGTGTGTATAAGAATCACCTCCTCGGGACGACTCAGAGGATGGCCTTCAGGTCCAGTGATCCCCATCCCAAGGATTTTTCTCTGTTCCTACAGCACAAATGAACAGTTTCACGATTATCTTCACACGCATTACAGTAAGTGTCAGCATTACATACAGCACCCGTCAAGTCATGTTTTACCCACAAGACTCACACTTCAGTGCCTGTGCTTGTATCTCATGGCTGTAAAATGAAAATCTCATGGTCTGTCACACTAACAAAGAAAATAAAGAGTGCATTGCAATCCTAGAATGTCAATGCTCTGTGGGGAGCTTGTGCTGGCTTTAGTTGTTGTGCCTCTGACAGCGCTGTCTGGAGCACTGAGAAATTAAGATGAAAACCTAACCCCCACCCCCCTTTCTTTTTTCTGGTTTCACTATTAGTTTTCAAAGGGGTTGTTACTTCTACTGGTTTTTCATCACCCATCTCCCTATTTCCATTACAGTTAGGTTAACAAGTATGTCATTATCATTCATCAACAGTCCCATTACCATTCATTAACCCCATTCATCTTCACATACATCATGGTTTTCACCATAATTTTCCCCCCTAATCAGGACCATCCTCTCCATGACTGTGACTACCATTATTCATCACTGCTGTCAGCATTATCAGCACCTTCACCCGCACCATCTTAATCACCATTACATCATCAGCATCATTAGTATAATAATGGTCAACAGTAATGGTGGCCTTAGATAAACCTATCATTCTGCAGCAGCAGCAGCGTTAATCCTTCCCCTCTCCGAGAGCTGGAGAGTTACACAACAAGAATATCTTTCAGCTGCAGTGGAGGAGCATAAAGGTAAAAGGCTGGTCATGATTTAATTCAGCCATTATATGTTGTTGGCTATTTCACCACAGTAAACTGCTGTGCCTGGAGGCTAAATACAGTAAATACACTGACAGGTTGTGATGGTGCAACAAGATGTATGGGTCACGAGTTGCCACTAAGAGAGCAAAAATAGAGGAGGTTATGGAGCACTTACCTGAGCAATCAGGTCTCCATTTTCAGCATGAACTAACACAACAGCACCAAGTTGCTTAAGGAACGAGAGAGCCTCGTAGAGCTGAGAGAGAGAGAGGAGTAAAAAGAACAAAATAAGGGATGAATAATGAAAGGGAAGAGCAGATTTACACGAGGATATTAGTGCAGTATTAGTGATTAGTGTAACTGGTGATTTTTGAAACATACCTGAGAATCTGACATCTGGTACAGATCCTTATAGGCCATGTACACTTGGAAGGAGTTGACACCTGGCAAGAGTGGAAACAAAGAATTTATTCATGACAAGAAGGTGATAAAGGGAAATCTAGATGCGAGACATATTCTGTGAGTGTAGCCAAAATAATGTATTATGAAACACAATAAATACAAGTTGCAAAATACAAAAACTGATCTACAAGCTTCCCTGGCTTACAAGCAGCAGGCAGAGCATGTTTATGTCTGGCATCAGAGCCAAGAATTACAACTCTGCTTTATTTCTGAAGGAAACTGGTTACACAAACAGCTGCCTTGGCTCTGTTACTGCATTATTTTGTAGCTGCCCCCCAAAAGAAAAGTGATTTTTTACTTAAAACAGATTACAAGCAGAATTTATACACTCCCACCATGACAGTGCCGTAATGAGAACAATGGCTTCTGGCTGTGTCTTCACTGTAAGAGGATTCAGCATTGGGCCAAATTGTTTCTAAATCTGTCCCTATTGTTCTTGTGAAATTGGCCCAAAATGGGGATGAGCATGGAAGTGAAGCAAGAATTACAACAATGACCACAGCTCTGAAACATCGTGGAATAACCTACCTTTCTCTTGCACCAGTAGCTCCAGCTCATCTTTAACAGTCTCATTCCACTGGGGGATGTCTACGTGCAGGGAGTAGTCGCAGCATGCCTTCTTATCCGCAGCCTCCTGCCAGTTCTCAAACGCCTCCAGCAGGCTGTCTCCAGGCTGGGGGGTCACATGGTCGACTGAGGGGTGAGAGGGGTCAAAGGTTGAGATGGAAAGGGCGCAAGCATCCTGATATAGTCAAAGAAATACATTGTATGCTGCATGCATCCAAGCATCAGCACTCACTGATCATGGTGGTGCCTCCTGCAAGTGCAGCCTTGGTGCCCTGCAGGAAATCATCCACAGGCTGTGTGCCCAGGTAGGGCTTCATAAAGCAGGTGTTGACATCTATCCCTCCTGGTATCACCATACGGCCATTGGCCTCGATCACCTTGACACCCCCCGGAACAACCAGATTCTCCCCCACCTGCCTGCCAAGGATCAGATACACGTAGAGGCAAAAGGGGAGGGTGAAAGGGAGGCAAAAGGCAAGAACGAGGAGATGTGAAGATGATGGGGAAAATGACGTGGTGCAGGAAAATATATGGGTGTGGGTGAAAAGGGGTTGTGGAGAATAGAACGGTGGAAAACATAAAGAGAATAAGGAAGCGAAATCATTATCAACAGAAAAATATTCACATACCAAAATCTATATTTATAAGCCTCTGTGGGGCTTTGACATAATTAGCTCCCTCATATACGCACTTAATGAGCCCATCCTCGATGTAGACATCTGCATGGAGAGACTGGTCATCGTTGACCACCCGCCCTCCTTTGATCAACAGCCTCTCACTCTGCAGGGGACACAGAGACGGAGAGAGAGAGAGAAAGAGGGGGGAGGTACAGGAGGGGTTGAATTCAATCCTGACATTTTGATATATTACACAATCAGTTATGTAATCCATGACCTTATAGCAACACTATGGAACAGTGTGCAGTGGATTAGGCTAGAACAAAATGCACAGTCACACACCGGTGAAGTGCAGGGGTGGGGCACCCTCCACCACGATGGAGGGTGCCTGGCAACAGCATCAGGAAGATGTTATGTTTCCATGGTAACCAGTGATCATCCATGGTTCGAGATGACGGCAGCTGACAGCCCTGCTGAATTCTCAGCATCTATAGCCAATAAGGATGCTTAGAGCAGAAACAACCTGGGTTCAGTCGGACTAACAGTTGTCACTTTCTGTCTCCCACACTTAATGTAATGCTGCATTAATTGTGTTGTGTTGCCTTTGGATTGATTTGGTGTTTAATACTACTCTGGAATGATAGAGGAGGTTTTCTGCAGAATGCATGCTTTCAAATAGCTGGAAATTGATGCATCTTTGTTCAAATCTAGTCCCAGTCTCACACCTCTGTGATGTTTTATGCAAGCCGTTGTTTCCTGTGCGACTCCTGATTCGACCGTCAAATCAACCGAGTTAATCCCTCTGACAGGCGGCGAGATTACACAACACTGTCCAACCCATGAGCAAGAATACGCGCTCGATTTGACACACAGACGCTGAGAATTGTCACCTCTCTGTCTTGGGTTTGCGGTTTCACACGGGAGAAACAGTAGAGGGACCTTCTGCTCTTTGCCACCTCACTAAGAATTTAATCCCCGCTCTGCCGACATTGGCAGCAGGGATTTGCATACAAGCGGAGAGCTTCTCCGGCCAACGCCGCTGACCAGGCCGGGTCTCTTACCGTCAGATGGGGGATGCTGTTCTTCCCCTCGTAACTGGTCCCAGACATTCTCTCTCCGTCGCTCTGCCCCTACTCGGGCAGTCAACTCAGTGGCTGGTTGCGGTGACTCCGGCGCCCTGCGCTTCGCTCTACGCCCCTTTGTCTCCCCCACCCCCGATGTGTGTTGCTTATTGTTTCCGTGTGTGCGTGTTGCGAGAGGGAGAGCGATGAATCCGCCGCCGCACGGCTACGTCAGGATGCGTGGAGCGAGCACAGACAAGATGACGATCCTGTGCGCGCGCGCGCGTGCGGAAAGGGAGCGTCTGCCCGGCGGCGTTCACGGCACCGGGAGAGGTGGTGTGGACGCGAGCGCCCTCACACACCCACCCCCTTCGCGCGCACACACCAACAGCTCACGTGAGAGCACAAAAACAACACGGCGGGGACGCTGTCTGCCGCTGTCCAATTCAGCACCACAGACTAAACAGAGCGCCCGTGTCTCGACGTGTCTGCATTTACATATTTTTGGGAGAATTGTATTTGAGCTACGCAGACGTGAACCAAAATGGCCAAACTGCAATGCAGCACAAAAGTGAATCATTTATGTAGACTGAAGCATTTCTCTCAGAACAGCTACTTGATGGGTTGTTAAAGAAATTAATAAAACCACAGCTCTGGTCATCCAAAACGAGGCCAACACAACATTTTTGTCGACTATAATTGATTTATTAAGATATTCATAGGCTGCTTTCAGTTATTAAAAATAGCATAATAGTCATTGTTCTCCACCAGCTGTAGTCTATGAGTGTGTTACCACACTTTAATGAATTAATTATTTCATAAATCCCACAGCCACAGAATTTCAACCAAGAATCCAAAGATAAAATCGTCAGTGCTACCTTTCCATTAGGGCTTTCCCTCCCCGATGAATATCTGACTTCAACGCCGGTGCGTGCGTCATCCCTCTCCCCGGGCGAGCTGGTCGGTGACCCCTCCCGGGGCTCGCTGGGCGTCTTGCCGACGGTGTCACTGACGTCCAAGACCCTTTCCCGGCTCCCGCTCCTCGGGGTGCGGCTCCCTTTCCTTCCCACCGCGTAGTTGTCGAAGTCTATGGTCTTGCTCTCAAACGCCCCTTCCACGGAGCTGAACATCCCGTAGGACTTCCGCTGGTTCGGCCCGGTGGTGATAGGCCCGGCCAGGTAGACCGGTAGCTCATCCTCCCGGTTCCACTGTCTCCTGCAGTCAGACATCGTGGCTTAATCCACGGGAGACGGAGACGTTTTCCCCCCCTAAATCTGAAACGATGGAGACAGCAGCCCTGCTTGTTTTACGTCTAACCGGGTCACAGTCCCGCCTCTCGGGCAAGCGCGCTCATTCGATGCTGTGAACTGTAAAAAGCAGCTCTCTCCGGGCTACCTAAGGATCCCGCCTCCTAACACACACACACACACACACACACATGAAAAACAGTGAAATGATGCAGTGCTCCAGTTTTGATAGGAGGCGTGCTGGTGTGTCTCTGAACTAGTTTTAATGTGAAGCATTAGTTCTGCATTAGTTAGTGACCACACGTACTGACATACACACAAACAAAATGAGAGCATGTCGGGGTGTCTGCCCCCTCTCTTTGTCTTTGTCTCTCTACCAGCCCTCTCTCTTTCCTTTTAATGTGGGGGGCTGTGCGTGAGCAGGTCACACCATCAGCGGATTAAACCAGCCCGTGTCATCTTGTAACCCACATCTGGAGGGATGGACAGATTGGAAAATGTGCCTTTAGAGTTCACGGCTATTGTCATACAAGGAGTCATTGGTTTATTTCACACTGGCCTTGACTGAGTGCAACCTGCGGCTCAGGTGAGAGGCTCCAGCCTGCAGCAGGTGCTTTGCTTTTATTTCTACTCGGCCAAAACCAGTGACCTGTATGCTCATGGGATATTTGCTGATGTGCGCAGACAGTGATGAGATGAAATCTTGTCCAGACAGCAACAGACTGTCCTTCTCGTGGCCCGTAGGGACACTGGGAAAGAGAGAGAGAGAGAGAGAAGCTGGGAGCTGTCTGTTCAGTACTCATGCAGGTGGACAGCTCCCAGAGGAACAATGCACCAAACATGAAACACAGCAACAACACAACGCAACACACTGCAGGCTATTGGATTGAATGATGAAAACACAGGTCTTCTGGTGCACGTACAAACAGTCACTATGGTATACATGTATCTGTATCTGCATGAAATGAAAGGCCATGATATCATGATTAATATCATAAGAAAACACTTTATAATAAGGGTACAAATCATATGCTTACGTCGGCTGATACATAACTAATGCATGACTCATGATGATCAAAGGAATTAATGCAGGATGTATCACGAATTCCAGTTGCTTAAAGTCACCGAGTTCACATCAATACTTAATGCTTAATGGATCGTCAGTTAGTCTTAACCCACAGTTACTTCACGATAATTTATGTGCCATTAAACCTGCAGAAAACCAATGAAAAGGGCATATCAGAGCCATGCAGTTGATCATCTAGGTTACATGTTGCTGCTCAATAAAAGCGGTTTCATGCAGACATATAATCTCATGTGTGGGGTAACTGATGATGTACTGATGTCCCCTTACTATGAAGTGTTACCTTATTACATATTAGAGAGTTGGCTTTCCCAGCATTTCAGCAGACAGCCCTGTTGCCGACTGGTGCCATATGGGAGAAAGACAAACTCGATTAAGGGAGTGAAGGCAAGGCTAGGCCTATATACAGTAGCTTTTAACCTGAACCTCTTAATCTACTTGGGCAGTGATCATCTGGTTGACAACACATACAGTCACTGAATGTGCAGTGTTCCAAATTGTTCTTTCGCAAAGCTTTTTTAAGCGAGAGATAATATTTACTTATGTTTCTTTTAACAAACAGAAAAAAGAAGGATAGAATTGAGAAAACGTTTCAAGAGGTGAGTAGAAATTGTTGAAAACCTTCTCTCAGCCATCATACAGGTTTACGAAGTAAGAAACAACTAATGACCAACTAGACAACTTGGCTATTTGATGGTGTTCATGCCCTATTAGACACAGTCATTTTAGGAGGGCGGGTCACAAAGTTGGGTAAAATGAGGACCAGACGTGCAGCAAGTAGCCTGTCTCCGGCTCTCAGAGAATATATGGAGTGGAATTGTACATGGGCAACAGACACTGTTAAATCAGGAGAGTAATTTATACACCTGAAAACGCTCAGTTAGTAATTCAAGTAAGGTTTCATGTTGCTTTACTATGTGTTGACTTGGCGCAGGTTTAGTGTTGAGAATTTTGCCACTTGGCTTGAAGTTCAGAGTTTCGTAAAATGCAGTCTCTGTCGAGCGTGCATCGAAGTTGAGTAATTAATTCACGCTTAGTACAACAAGACAGATTTTATGATACCTATTCATATATAATCTTTGAAATATATAGTAATTGTTAGCAGGTATTATATATAATATAACATTATATATGAAGGCTCACTGCTTTTTCCTATGTCTCAAGCTTACTTGCTATTTTGTTTACTACACTGCATGCTACACGAAGTTCCAGATATTCCATTAATATCCGCTTCTTCTCTCACAAAGTTGGGACCAATAGAAACAATAGGGCCACCTGCTATTTCCTTCTGTTTATCATTGAAGGAAAGGTGTTATATTTTAGTGGTAAATATCCAGAGGAAAGTTTCCTCCAGGTTCTCTGATAAGTTCAGAGTCCACGTCTGCTATGTCTTCACTTATGGACTCATCATTAGAAACTACCATTATTTTATCATCAGTATTCGGGTTGCTCTCGAAGTGGCTTACTCAGGTTTTTTTTCTCCCAGGAAAGATGGAGACCTCCATCAACACCCACCCCTGTCAACACCCAGGGTCATGCCCCAATGGATGGATCCTCCCTCCCTCCCCCACACAGATCTCCCTCGCCTGTCTCCAGTAACTCTCCACAAGCACCCCTCTCAGCCCTCAATGTCTCCGGAAACAACAGAACCCAGAAAACTCTCCATGCCTCTCCACCATCAGCTCACACCATACTGGAAAACGTCAACTCCTTCTTTTTAGACAACAAGCCTTATCTGCTGCCATGTCTCTAAACCGCTTCTAAACTGTTTCCACCAAACCTCTCTGTTCAAACAAACACCACTTGTTCCTCCTCTCAAACAGCTCACCAAATCAAAATTTCATCTTTCCAAGCTCACCCCTGCCTCCACATTTCAGCCAGTAGCATGGCCTGTAACACTCAGACAGATCCTCTCCTCTTCTCCACCACCTGCTTCCACCACAGCCCTGCAACTTTCCACCGCGAACGCGCATCTTTGTCTCCATGGGCTGCCGGGTGATTACAGGAAAGACTTAGAAAAGCAGAGGAAGCAAGATGTCAAGATGAAGACTATGGTAAGAATGCCTTTGTATTTTAAGTTCTGATTATCACATCGTTGTGAAAGTTTTAATGATCAGAAAGTCACACTGACCGCAGACCCATTGTTGTGTTGAAGTGATAAGCTTTGTGCTGTGTTTTGAATGTTCTTCCATTTGTAGTAGAGTAACTGTACTGATGAACATCTCTTGCACAGAATAGAGACTTGCTTTTAGCTAATGAAGTCCTCCTTGTTTTAATCCTATACAGAAGTTAATTGAAGGTATTGCTGCACATGTAAGGCATTATACAAGCATTAATATGATTAAAATAAATATAGTTACTTTAATAAAATAAAGGCATTATTATTATTAATTGGTAAGACATTTGGATCCTTGTTACAGGATGCTTGTTAGGCCACTGGTATCACTCGATGAATGCTTTAAAAAAAAAGCTGACGGGTGAGCAGTAGTCAACATCTGACCTCAACTCCTCAACACTCTATTTACGTGCGAGCAACACATACCTTGGTGAACCTTTTTATCCATAGAGCCATGCATGACTTTATACGCAATGCAGTTGCTATGTCCACATTCAATATCTCAACCATGAGATGATGAAATTTTGTACAGGCAGTCATGGTTACCAGAGGATGAATCCTATCAAGGCTTTGGTGAACCCCCTGACGTTTCCTCTAGCAATGACAGTAGGTTGACATTTTTAGCTATGGCTGAATGTCTCAACAACAATTAAATTGATTACCGTGACATGTGCTCAGATTGAACTTTGGAGATCCTCTTGGTGATGAAACCATCATCAGGTCGAAGATTACATTTGTGAAATACTTTCTACTATACTACTTGCAAAACAAATGACACTCACATCAGTCTCAGCTGTACATTGTGTTTAATGCTAATTAGCAACAAATAGTATTACGTATACAAATGAGCATTGTGAATTATATCTGTTAAGCAGCTTTAGCATTACCCTCAGCATGTTAGTACAGTGATGTTGGCATTTAGGTCATGAACTGATTATTATTTTACAGTTACTGAAACAAAGGTTTATTTCCCACAGTTTCTGTGTAGAAACTGGTAATATTATCACATCATTTAAATTAGCACCTGATATTATATTTCAGAGCCACAGGTAGTAAAACCACACTTGTTACACCAGTAAGAGATTTTGCTGGTGATGAGAGACTGTGGCATTTGAAAAGGGCTACAGGCAAAGGAGCTGAACCCCTTTGCTTAAAAGACACTGGGGAGATGCAGTGCAATCAACGTAGAATTAGTGTGACATAGGAGCTGGGCATGGTGTTGTCCTGTCACAAAATATTAGACAATAGACAGATGTGCAGACGGTTAAAATGCACAATAGTCTCACATAGTAAACTGATCTGGCACCTCTCACTTTTTATGCTCATGTTGAAAAGATAGTAGACAGGGTGAGTTGCTCATTACAATTGTATACACAGTATGTAAAAATCAGCACCGTAGTCATGCTGTCTTCAATGAAGTTATATGACTACAAGTTTGGCAGCAAAGACTAATGTAATCCAGTATCGTAGAGTCAGTTTGATTGATCATATTTGATATATACGTAGGCGAACACTGCCTCTCTCTCTCCTCCTTCAGACCTAAGAACCAGAGGAGGATCTTGGTCCGGAGTGAGGAGGAGAAACAGCTGGTATGGCTCAGATGCAGTAAGGAAAAGTACATGGCGCGAATGTACTTGGTATTGTTTTCGGTCCTGCTGTTGACTCAGTTCAGCTGAGCATCTATTTTGCAATACTAGTTGATTCAGACTGTGAATATGAAGGCAAGATACTGTCACAGTACAAATTATTAAAAACACGTATATGGGTATTGCATGTACCGTTGAACCCTCACAAATAATAATGAACATCACATTCCTCTCTGTTCTCTACCAACACACACACATGAGCTAGCATGAGAAAAGGGGGGGTAGAGGTGGAAGATGAGACCAGAGTTCACATTTAAGACGCACCAGCTCTGAAAGGGTAAATTCTTATGTGGGTAGTTATGTGGCTTTAACTTCCTCATGCTATATGCCATTTATACCATGCACCCAATAACTGCAGTTGGTGTGAAAGAATGTACATAGTGGTTCATTCACATCTATTATTGTAAATATTTAGATGCCTTGACAACACTGTCATGCTAATTCATGCTACGGAAACAGGTCAAAGACTATGTTTATTGTATGTAACATAGACGGAAGATACTGATGCAGATGCTCGAATGCAAAACACATCTCATCTCTATACTAACAGACGACGGATAAACCGTGAGAGAAAGAAGTTGGCGAGGGATGACAGTTAAGATTAGAAAACAGTCACTTGATATACCACTGGGGCTTCTGATGCTCTTGGAAGAGACTGTAGTTAGCTGTGACAGAGGCACTGATGGCCGTTAGGAAGAGAATTATAGTCTCTCAAATATTATCAGAACTATGAACCGTTCTCACACAAATGTTATACCTCTTATGAATATATATAGCCACACTTAATATTGCAAAATACAATTATATATACTATGACATGACTTAGTGTAACAAATTTAACATGGAATAGGTCTCACTGCTAATATATAATACAATCACATCAAACATCTTATTATGTATACAAGCTAGTCTATGTTATATCTCAATACATTTCAGGTCTTTGGAGTTTGAGCACCACTATAAGTTGAACTTTATGTCACATTATATTGACAGGTTTAAGAATTAATAGTTAGACTAAGGCCATAAAAGCTGAATTAAACTACTCTCTTCCACCTCTCTTCTGTGTTTCAGCTGGGTCAGCAGTACTTGATTCTCGCCAAAGAGAAGGACCAGAGGTAAACAATCATCTGGCTGTTAATTGGCTGACTGTGCCAGCTAAACAGGGAAGAAAGGAGCAGCTAGAGCACTGCAGCGCTGTTGGATTCAGAAAAAAGGCATACAGTATGCGCTATCGTGCACCGTGTTTTATCAGGTTTTATATTCTGAACTTTTTTTCCAGGTGTCATCCTCTCTGCTAGGAATTACTCCAGAGAATGAGGTCATAAAAGCAAGTTGTCGAGTAAGTTTGATGGCAGCACGCAGCAGCCATGGATGATGTACTTAAGTCTCAGTTCTAGAGGAAAGGTGGCTGTGGCTGATGTTGAAATGTCAGCTGTTGTGTAGTAGGATGCACACACAACCATCAACACCATATCTGCATTGTGACAATAATCTTGCCTAGCATCCCACAGACTACCCAGAATGCTGTAAGTACTGGCTGTCATAATATAGCCGCTATTGCTTTTAAATATCATATATTCCCCTTGACTTGTGCTTGCAGCTGCCATGGTGAAGGCTATCGTATTACATGCAGTGAAAAGTAGTGTTTCTAACTCACCAGTGCTGTGGTCTTCTAACAGGCAGACTGCAAGCAGCATTCTGACCCACCAGCTGACTCAGAAAGTGTTGGAGCATGGTCACAAATGAAAAGTGTGAGTATCCAGACAGGGAGAGAGACAGAAAGAATATAGTTTATACTCACAACTCTGCATTGTCTCCTCTCATTAAACAGTTGGTGACCTGGATGACTCTTTGTTGAGATGACAAAAGTATGCACAAGGCATGTCCCTCTTGTCAAACCCCAAATGGCAGCCAGGTCACAGCCAAGACTGAGAGCCCTACACTCTATAGTAGCAAAATAGAAACTGTCATCATGCGTGAGGAACACATATCATTTATACCCCACAGCTATTCATACTGTGTGTGTGTGTGTGTGTGTAGCAAAACTGAGGTGGTCCCATCAGGATGCAAGAAGTCCCACAAAAGTTCTTGGGGTTTTGGCCCAAGTGGGATGATGCTCGACACCAGGCAGACTGGGGCCATAAAAAAAGCCATGGACATGAAATCACGCTTAATGGTATCTTAATCATATCTAGTATTACAATTCATTCCATTTTTCTATATTCCTTGATGATATTATCCTTCATTAAATATCTTTGGAATATTTATTCTTGTGGATGTTTTTCCTGTCAAATCATTCAGTTCATAATTAAGTTTCCTTAGTTTTTCCCATCTCTCTTCATATCTGTCTCTCCTCACTTCAGATGCTGCAGTACCCGCTTCATGCTATTGTAGAAATGAAGGAGCACCTGGTCGACTGGGCATCGCGGGCCGGGGTCCAGTGGCTGAGCACAATCATCCCCACGCAACACGTCAACGCGCTTATTTTCTTCTTCATCATCAGCAGCCTGACAGTTGACTTGTTTGCTTTTGTCATCCCCCTGCTCGTGTTCTACCTCTCCTTCATCTCTATGATCATCTGCACGTTGCGTGTTTTTAAGAGCAGCAAGGTGAGTGAGTGTAATGGACAATGCTGCTTTTCCTCAAAATTTAAAACCAAATTTCTCTCGAGCCCATTGCTTTTCAGTGCAGCGTTAAAATGATAAACATACAGTATTTGAAGATTTACAATCTTCTTGTCATTCCCCTTTTTTTCCCCTCAGACGTGGGAGAACTTCAGCGCCCTGACGTCTTTGCTGACCCGTTTTGAACCTGGGTTGGATGTGGAGCAGGCAGAGACCAACTTTGGCTGGAACAACCTGGAGCCGTACCTCTATTTTATCGTCTCAGTCTTCTTTGTCATTTTCTCCTTCCCCGTAGCTGACAAAGGCTGGATCCCCTGTTCTGAGCTCTCTACTGTGGCCATCTTCTTTACTGCTGTCAGCTACAAGAGCCTCAGCCCCACCGCTGCGACGTACGCACGCCGAGCAATGGTCATAGAGGTCAGGGGAGGCACACAACACTGACATAACTCAGAATAGTTGTGTTGTAGCCTATGAAATCATTATCTAACATTATTAACAACAGAAGCCAGTGGTATTCATTCATTTCAGTTCTGTTATCAAATCAGGTTGCCATTTGTAATGTATCAAAAATATTCTGTATTCCTTGGTGTGTTTA
>BRZM01000093.1:0-56900 GCA_033238685.1 Lates japonicus
AAGTAATCCACATAGTGTTGTTTGTAAAGATAAATTTGTGTCTGTGTCTTGCATTATGTTTCAGTTTTATATTATATTACTCTTGGTAAAGATAGGTAAAGGCTTGGTAAAGGCAGCAATCTCATTATTGATTGGATGTTGAGAGAAAGAGAATCTTGCCTTGACATGTTTACTATGGAAAGGAAAATGTGGAAACCAGAGGCCAAGAAGACACACTCTCCCATATGCACACAGAATTACCTTCTTTTGAATATATCATTTTGGATTGAATGCATGGATACAGCTGCCTTGGCAAAACTGTTATAAGAGATAATAAAACAGTACAACATCTGCAAAAAAAAGTCAACTCAACACTTTAATTGTCCTTAGCTTGACTTATAACCATGAAGCTCGTGAACTGAGACAGACAGTTTCTACATGTTTAGTGCAGCTGTGGACACTTTGAGTGCTGACCTTCTGCTTTAAGTATAAAGTTACAAGACAGCCTGATATTTAAGTCATTAAGCATAAGTCATGAACCAGATCAAGACTGTGTGTTGTGCAATTACTAGACGTTAGCATGAGTTAACACAAAGATTAATGTAGCCTACTCTAATAGGGCCAATAATTTCCTCTGGGGTCACGTACCTTGTTTAATGTAATTAAAAATAAATGTTCCTCTTTCAGAGTGAGTACTTGGAGCAAATCAAATCATCAACTATAAATGAACAGTAGAAGGTCACTGCAGGCAGCGAGGGCCTCCTCCACTACTATGGTTTGGGACACACACACACACACACACACACTCTAATGAATTATAAAACAAGACTCTCTACCTGAGTTATGTCACTTTTTACTTTGAGCAGCTCTCCTTCCCTCCCACAGTCTGTCATGAGTGAATTGAACCATTTCAATTTCTCTCTCACATTCTTTTTCTCTCTTTCTGCTGATGCTTATATGAGCTCTTTTGTCTAAGTCTTGGTCTCTCTCTTTTGTCTCTTTCTTTTCATTTTCTGTCCCTGTATGTGTAGGCCTTTATTTTCCCCGCAAGCACCATGGGGAAATCACAGTCTCGACTAATCACACTTGGAAAATGGTAACATTGTCGAACGATACTGTATATAGAGGACTGGGAACTGTCTAAAAGCAACAAGTTTTAACTTTCTTGGTGTCAGTGTCGTCTGACAGTCCATAGGCTTTGACTCTCAGTCACTGGTTTTGACTCATACTGTAATATAAACTGTGTCATCCTGCATCACTTTGAACTGGCGACGTGAGCTAATGCACTCCTGCTGTGTGTCCAGGTAGAACACAAGGTGAAGTTTAGAGGTGGTGTGATTGCATTCCAATTCTGTGAAAAAATGCAACTGATGCAAATGTAAAATGATACAACTTTCAGTGAAAATTTTCTGTGTATGTATAAACATGCAAAGACAAGATTAAAGAAAGAGACTGGAGAGAAATAACATGTCAAATGTTTATGTCAAATGTCGCTTTCTGTTTGAGCACTTGTTTGGGAATGCATGTTGAGCAAGTGCACAATTTAATCGGTGCAAGCACCTTATTACGACCCACAGTTACGTTTCATTGTTAGGTGCCCTCTAGCAGCCATAGTAATTATAATGACAAGTTTGAGGAGTGAGTTAAGAGTACAGAACAACAAAGTCTGTGTTAGGGTTTGACTGATACAAGGTGGGACGTCAAAACACAGGACTTTGACATGGCAGATCATGGTTGTTTCCCCATTTAAAACCAACAGACCATTGTTGTTTCTTTTAACCACAACTGTTCCTCATCCATAACTGTGTGTTTATTATTGTCACCATGACAATGAAGGTTGCCTAACTGTAGTAAGTAAGGGTCACATCAGAGGGTAGGGACTATATTTATATATTTGTTTGAGATTCATGTCTCTAGCACCCCTCAAAAAGTGAATGTCTTTCTCTCACTCTCTCTCCTCTCCTATTTCTCCTCATCCCTCCCTCTCTATCTTCCTGTATTTCTTTCTATGCCTGACTTGCCCACTTTTCCCTCCTCGTCTCTCTGTTTCCATGCTCAGTTAGGCGTTATACTGATAAAGTGGTTATCCAAAAGTAATTCTTTCTTCTCCTCTCTCCCTCCGTCTTCCTCTCTCTTTTCATCCATGGTCACATTTTGCTGATATACCATAGCTTTTATATAATTGAATATTCTCTGTGCGTTTCTCTCTTCATCCCTCTAAATCTCCCTCATCCCTCTGCAACCCTCTGTCACTCTCTAAATGCCATTGTCAGTGTCTTTACTCTATTTTGCGTACATGTGTGTGATACTGTAGTGATATTCTGCAAAACATAAGAAAAAAATAAAATGAAATAAAATGACCTGGCATCGCGGTATCGTTGCCAAAACAACATCAGAGACGATAAACAATATCACAAATGAAAGGGTAATCAATGATGAAAAAAAGAAACAAGTAATGTCCCAAGCAACAATAAACAAAACAAAATGACATCTGTATATTGCTCATTGGTTATCATATCATGCTCATCTGACAGCTGCTAACAGAGGCTTTTCTGTTGAGAGGCACTAGCATGCTAATGTACTTGACATGAAGAAATATCTCATCTCACACACACATATACTCTCTCTCTAGCCCTCCAAGATAGTGTGTGTGATCTCTTGCTACTCACTGAGTGTGCCTGTAGCCTGTTCTCAGATGAGGGCAAAGGGACAGCCTCCCAGGCTGCTAGGCCAAGCAAAGTGCATGTGTACATGTCTGGCCTGTGTAAAGTGATATGGTCTGGGCTTGTGGGACTTGTAGGAATCATTCACACCACTGCCTGTTTACAGATAATCACACACATATCCAGACCCACACACACACACATTGGGCTTTGAAACTGATGTGACCAAACAAGCTTCTGTGAGATGCTGTAAAATGACCCTTCAATCGCTTTCCATTAAAGAAGTAGAAGTCAAGTTTACATTTGACCATGAAGACACTGAGTCAGCACACAACACACACAGTGAGATCAACAGTAATGGCACATACACTTGAAAACAGGACAGTATGCATACAAGCATTGGGGAATTCTTGATGTGTATAAAGACACCCCCCCCCACATACATGCGATACGTGCACAAACTCTGAATCCCAAACGAAGGCGAGAACATCACACACTCAGTGCACTGTGGGAAATATCACACACAGAGTAGAGAAATACAGCCTGTCATTCATCCATGCATCTTCAAATGTAGCCAGTTTGTGCCTCTAGTTAGTGGATTTTTTTGACACTGATGGTTACATTTGAGTCATAGAAATGAGCTGCTGTGGTTGTCAAAAGTAAATAGAAGTCCAATTTTGAGAGCCTGTTGGGTCTCATTTTTGAAGACATAATCTTAAAAGCCTGGTCTGTTGTATAAAAAATATTCTCTCCTCTTTGCAGTGAATCTGAGTTCTAACCAGTTTTGCAAGATGTTTCTGTATTCCTTGACCAAACAAATACTGCCTTACTGCAAACTAACCCACACTAAACTGAGTGTGTGTGTGTGTGTGTGTGTGTGTGTGTGTGTGTGTGTGTGTGTGTGTGTGTGTGTGTGTGTGTGTGTGTGTGCAGAAGTCAGGCTCTCAAACAGGTACCAGAGTCACTGGAGAGCTTCAAACAGACAGTTGACAGTTGAAGGCTGAATCTCTCCTCACTACACTACGGCATAAAATGACTTTATCATTTAAAAGCTTTGAAGCACTGTCTGAACCAGTCTGAACCAGTGTCATCACTTTGTCCAGCAAGGACTCAAACTTATACAAAATCCTTGCAAAATGCATTTGAATTTCTTTTGTCTGCTTTCAGCCGTTTCATAACAGCAGTTGTCACAAAGACTCCATCAGTAAATGAGCCAGTCAGCCTGTCTTTTGACAATACAGTCAGTTAGTCAACCAACAAATCAATTAAATAATCAGCCATTTGGTGAGTCAGATATTCACTGTCATTCATCATCTAAAGGATGCAAATTACACTTTGCGTGCAGCAAAGACAGACAGGTGGTGACGTGAGCTGGAGAGCAATGAGTGTACAAGTGAAAACGTGTAATTTTTTGCAGTCATATTTGGCCAAAAAGAGGTTGCTGTCTTTCTTGTGTATATCAAAGACACGAAAGCCCATGACAAAAGTTAAATCGAGCTTTGGCATAAGTTGAAACAGTAATCAGCAATAATAAAAATGTAGAATAAAACACACAGTAAAAATGAGCACAATATGTGCTTGGTCGGCACATTTCATCTCTTACATCTCTTTATATTCAGGTGATATTTATTGGCATGAAATCGTCTAGCGAGCACAACTAATGTCAGCTACACCAACTTCCATGCTGCAAGGCCCTTTCTCTATAGTTTTCTTCTTTCAGTGTCTTTTCTCAAATACCTATATTATCTACACTACCCCCTGGGTGTAGACACACATACACGAACACACATGGATATACGTTCATAAAACACACACACACGCACAGAGGAGCAGGTGATGAACAGCGTGGTGGGGTCTCAGTAATTACAGGGCAGTGAAGTGTAGAGTGGTTGCACATCAATCTCTTTCTCTTTCCTTCACTTTTCTCCCTCACTCTTTGTCCTAACAATCCCTCTCTCTCCCTTTATTTCCTTTCCATTGATTTTTTTTTCTCCCTCTCGTTGTGCCTTTGTTTGTGCCTGTGCTCTTAGTCAAACAGTCTAGTTCGACAGGAATGAGATGCACAACAACACAGTTTAAAGAACTGTAAAGTTCAGAAAAATTTCATGAACATTACACATACCATGCCATTTATGTGTGTGATGAATGTTTTGTCAGTGTTTGATAAGGTTAGGGAACTAACAACTTAAGATTAGGGAAGGATTGTTATGGTTTAAAGAAATGAAAACATCTGTTTACTGTACCAAAGTTGCACACTTTGTTCATCCAACCATCACAGTCTTCCTCCCTGTTACTGGGATCAGACTACAAAATATCAGCCTGTTGATAAGCCGAATGAATCTTACGAGAAGAAGAACTCATGCAGCATCTGTGACACATCACACCATCCTGACAAAACATGTCAGAATTGTTTTGCCTTCCCTCATCTAGTTTTACAACATAGTTCTGAAGTGCTATAACAACATCATGTCTATTTCAGTGTAGTTGCTTCATTGCCAGTAACTACATGAGGAATGATTACAGTAACCAATAATTCTTCCAACATTTAGCTTTATCCTTTATGGTACGTATAAGAAGTGTCATTTCCAGTGCTCATTTATCAGATGTGTTGAAACAATGGAAGGGATAAAAACAGACATTTCATGCTCTTGAAGAATAATGTGTAAATGACAATAATCAGGCTGCTCGCCACACTGCAACTTGACAGTCTTGTCACATATTGTACTTTCACAACTGCACATTGACAAGCATACACATAATCTGTCACTGTCTCTCTGTGTTAGCTTATCTGGGGGAAATTCTCCATCAGCCATGCAAGAAACACAAAAAGACACACACAATCGGAAACAGGTCGGTGTACAAACAACTCCAGCACACTGACATTTCAGAGGGCTTTAATGGGCGGCTAAATGCGGGTCTCTTGCTCTGAGATGAATGTCATGGTCTCTGCAGCAGTTTGCATGCATTTGTGTGTACATAAGTGCACGTCAGAGTAAGTGCCAAACTGGTGTTATGATGTGGCGACCTGTCGGTTAAGCCTTGGCAGATTTTAAATGTCCTCTCTCAGCTACCAGCTTAGCAGACTCCAGATCTACAACCTTTCCCTAATTGAAGTCATAAACTGATAAGCAGCAACAGATTTTTGCCACATATGAGGCTGAAATCATTTCTGCAGGGTTTGGAGATCTTGATCTGACACTTGAGACGGAGGGAGAGGATGAGAGAGACAATGAGAAATTCAAAATGTCTTCAGTCAGGATGGATATTTGAGGCTTCTTTAAAGTGATTTTAATCTTGCTTCCAATCTAATATGTTTGAGAGGAGATAAGAGAGATAGAGGGTCAGAGAGAGATGAGATTAGACGAAGCTAGCTTATCAGTGTGCATTAAATCCACCACTGTATCAGTGACTGCCGCTCTGGACTTGTTCAAACCCTTGAACCAGCAAAGGAAAAGCTGCCAAGTTACAGCGTGTCTCCATTTGGGCTTATTGTGTAAGAGTGTGTGTGTGTGTGTGTGTGTGTGTGTGTGTGTGTGTGTGTGTGTAGTCCACAAGATCTCCTAAAACAGATGTCTGAGAATATTAGTTGTTTGTCTTGTTTGTTAAGAGATTAATTCCCCTCTTTGCATTCATTTCTTCTCCTCTTCCGTTACTCATTTCCTCTTTCTTTTCCCACCTTCCAGGCTGTAGTCAGAGCTGTTGTAGCCATTTTAGTTCATTGTCCTTCCCTGTTGTTGCAAGACTTTATCCATCCATCAAAAATGTCTTTTTTAATAACTGCTATTACACTTACCATACTTTTTTTCTTGCATTTGCTCCTCCATCCACATTCTCCCCCCATCTTCTTCATTCCTGCTGTTTTTCCTTTCTTCTTTCCTTACATCTTTCTTTCTTTAATTCCTTCCTCTCAGTAAGTGGGGAATACTGTTTGAGATCATTTGTCATTTGACTATAAAATTCAGCTGATCACCCCTTGTCACGCCTACCTTCCTCTTCTCTCCAGCACCCATCTGTCCATCTATCTATCCATCCATGAGGGATAAATGACCAGATCTGAGCCCAGAGGAGATGACCCCAACGTGGCCTTATGTCACAGCCAGACTTCCTCATTTCCTTTTCATGCCTCCACCAACACATTTGTTTTCCACAACAGAAGTAATTAATCTCTGACCTCCTTCATGTGTTAGGTAATTAAGTTGGGGAGGCTTATGGGCAGAGAGTGTGGGAGACGTGGAAAAAAAGGCAGTGCAGTAAAGTGGGGAGAGTGAAATAGAGAAAATGAGATGAAAGTATGTGTTATGGTTGGGACTGCAGTAAACCCACTTAAACTCATTTAATACAACTTCATCTTTTCTGATTACAGTTTAATCAGTGAAGATAAGATGTTGTGGTGAGTTGAGTTTATTGTACGCTACACTGAATAAGGTTTAGTCAATCCCTATTTAGGTGTACGTGCCAGTTACATGTACGTGACATGATGAAACATCTCAATATGAGCATCACACAGTATCAAACAGTCATATACTGTAGCTGATTTTAACTATGTTTAATTATGAAAAAATACAGAAGGAAAAAAAATTGCCTCAGGTTTTCAGGGATTGCAACAAGGTCATTTGGTGCCACACAAGTTGGCATCGTTCTAACTTTACCAAATTAACTGAGCCAAAAGAGAAAACACACCAGGGTTTAAATAAACACTTACAAACATGCTGGGTGTGAAAAAGTCTTGGTGGAATGTAGTATAATCCGGACAATGGGAGCTGGTGATAATGATCACAAATGCAACTGATTTCAGGTTGATCCCAGCTCCAACCAAACTTCTATCTCTACATGCTGTCTTAGTTCTTGACTTCCATTTACTTATACTGCAATACTACACACAATGTATTATATACTAACTTGCATAATATACTATTAGTTTTTCATGTATTTGACTGCATCAACACCTCTTTCTACCTTCATTTTTAACTCTCTCAGCATGCACTTGATTTGACCTCACTGTATTATTCCTCTCCTCCTTCCTCGCTCTCATTCCATTGTCAGTAAACAAGTAAACAGAGAAAGATGCTGGTGAATCAGCTGCTTCACATCTGGATGTCTGTCTACCCAATCACCTACCACTTTGATCTGTAAGCATCCAATCAGCTCTTTATCTAAGACACTTCGATCTTCTGCAATCCAATCAGCTTCTGGTTAAAAGGCCCTGAAAAACCAATCAGCAACCAGTTTGATCTGGTTTTGAATCTGATTTGGAGTTGTCAACTGCATGTGTATACTTGCGCGTGTGTGTGTGTCACAGTTGAGCTGTCACAATTTGCAGGCATTTAAGTATTTTGAATCATGTTGAAACCCTGGCATGTTCAATCGCTGTGTGGATACAATGTAATGAAGCTGTATGTGTGTGTGAGAGAGAGTGAGTGTGTCTCACAATAAAAGCCTATTCTTCAGTGGAAACTGCACTCACTGCTTTTTTACTGTCTTTACCACACACACACATGCAAACACACACACAGCACTCTGTCAGCCTCGACAAGCTAATCCCAGATAAGAGAGTGAAGACAGGCCTTTCCATTAATGGCATCAGCTCGCCAACAAAGGCTGGCTGACAGGCTGGCTTACTAAAGCACAAACAAAAACACACACACCCACACCCACAGGATAAAGTTATTTGAAGGCGCTAAAGTGATTGAGCGGGCTGTAGACAAACAATGCTATAATAGAAACCCAGTTTCAAAGATGGCAGCAGAAGCAAATTGGGGGATTTTTTTTCTTTTTTTGTCCTACATGCATTCACAGCAATTATCTGGTCTAACAGTGTTAACAGTGGTTTGCTCCTTTCTAATATTTTTCTACTACCTGCATATACCAGTCATGAAAATGCAACCTTGAATTCTTAATGTACTCCAGTCAGTTTGAGCAGCAGGAAATAAACAGCTACAGTTTTTCTTGAAATAATATTTAATCAGCACCTACACACATCCTACTACTACTGTTGCAACTACTACTAGCAGCAAAGCAGTTGCATTAGGGATGAATCCCCATTACATTCAGAAGAGCAGATGGGGGGCATGTTTGAGCACTAGAATGCGACACACTTAATAATAAGATGTACAGCATTACAAATGATAATGAAATAGTAGCTAAACTACTGCAGTAATAATGATAAAACTTAACCCTACAACTGTTCACACTGTGAAAGGTACATTATGTACCCATAGTGTGCTGTACAGAGAGTTATAGGAGAAGATCAACACTACTCTCATGTCTGTCTGGTAAATATACAGTCAGCTTAGCTGGCTACAGTTAGCTTAGCTTAGCACAAACATTGTAAACAGAGGAAACAGCTAGCCTGGATCTGTCCAAGCTAACAAAATCAACCTTCCATGACCTCTAAAACTTGATCATCAACATGTTATTAAGCATAAAATCTGTACATTGCAGTTTTACAGGGGTTATGTGCAGTACTATCTTCACCACCCAAGAAGGTAGATGGATTGTGTTGTGACCTTTCGACAGAGCCAGCCTTAAGCTAAGCTCATTTAAGATAACCAGCTGCTGGCTGTACACTTATATTTACTGGGCAGATGTGAGAATTGTTTTAATCTTCTTATCTAACTCTTGGTAAGTAAGCAAATAATATGCCCAAAATATTGAACTATTCCTTTAAGTAATCAATTCAAACTAAGGTGTACAGTTAGGTCATAAAACCTCTACATTTTTTGTTTGTGTCAAGTTTTTTTGCAGGTAAAACCCAAAGAAAGCGGTATGTTGGAGTACAGAATGAACAGAAAAAAAGCACCAACCACAGAAAGACAGACAACAGTAAATCCAGGGGGAGAAATACTGCTCATCACTGTTGAGTTGACGGGTGAACTTTGAAGCAGAAACACCACAACAATGACATCTTTTCATTTAAAGTATTGCTTTCTCAGTTTCCTCTCCTTCTCCTGATGAGCTGCAGTAATGTTATCCTGCCACTAGAGGGCAAGTTACCACTAGTAACCAATCAACTGTGAAGATTCTGCAGCGACAGAAAAAAATTCTACCTCTTTCTCTTTTCGGAATTTTCTGTTTTTACAACCAGTGTTCTCTCATGTCCCTTTCCTCTCAGCCACTCGTTCTATACCCAGCTTACTTGTTGCATGAATTCTTTCTTTCTCTTGCTCTCTTTTTTGTAACCTCCTAAAACTTTGTTCTATCACTCTTTATGCGTACATTCTCTTTTTCACCTCTGTGCATGTTTCTCACTGCTCTCTCTCTTTTTCTCCTTCAGTCTCTGTTTGCATAATAAACTGTCTCTCTCTCTCTGTCACAGTGGCTTTCCTTATCTCTCACTCTTAACATTTATACTCTCTATCTTTCTCTTCATAGGACATTAGCACCATCTTGGCTCATCTTGACAGTGACAAGACATTAGTGTTAAATATTCCCGACTTTCCCTGCGTATCCCACATTAACACACATCCTTGTCTTTGTGGGGGCTGAAACACACACACACACAAACGCTCCCACAATTGCTCTCAACATAATCTCCCATCTGGTCAGTGTTTGTCTGTCCAAACCATCAAACCAAGCCAGTCCACTTTCCAATAACCATTAAAAACCATAAACACACACACACACACACACACACACACACACACTTACTTGGTGCAATTGCCATCATTACAGTAGAAAACCACACGTGCACACACATTCACCGTGAGACTTCTGATATTTCTAGTTATATTGATCATTAGGACAAAGAGCACAGGACCACATAGAAATCACCAGACTATAAAACTGCAGCTG
The DNA here is from genome assembly GCA_033238685.1 of Lates japonicus. Taxonomy (NCBI): domain Eukaryota; kingdom Metazoa; phylum Chordata; class Actinopteri; family Centropomidae; genus Lates; species Lates japonicus. The sequence goes on from BRZM01000093.1 coordinate 10,434, forward strand.
TTCATACAAGAATGAATTTATATGCCACACACCCTCACACACACACACACATCTGCTTCTTCAAACCACCTTAGATGACTCTACTCAAATTCAGAGCTGAATGCCTGAACTATTAAATTGATAAACACTCTCAAACACACACACACACACACACACACACACACACACACATCACACACACATCTGTCCATTGGCCTTACCTGCGCTCACAGTGATGGCTTCTATGAACTGGTCTCTCCAGCTGTTGGTTCCAACCAGCAGAGCCAGGTTGGTCTTCTTTATCAGCTTGTCCACTGTGTTCTGCCAAAGGACAGATAATAATGGTTAGACAGGAGACACCAGCCTTTTCACTGAGTATTCAAGATGCCATGTTATATCATAAATTCATTCATTTGTGAAAATTTGCCATTTGTTTGGCATGAGAATCGATGATTTATTATACAAAACAAGCTGGTGCCGTCCTTTCAGAGCAAATGCAAATGTCTTCTGGAGAAATGTGGTCTTAATTTTGAGGAATGCTAGCACCACTTAACCAAACAGACGCCTCGTCATATGCTTATTTTTACCTTGTGGTTGTGTTGCAGTTCCTTTGATAATGATATATTGATAGAAAAAAAACAAAAAAACCTTTATATACACTTTAAGGGTGAAAAAAATAGGCCAGTCCCTTTCTAAAGTGAGACATATAACAGCTTGGTTTGACTCATCATTGAAGCTATTTGATGATTACACTCAGTGAAATATTCAAACCCAAGACTCCCAAGTTTTTTATAGCTGCACCATTCTATCAAATGCAAATACTCTGGATGTCTTTTGCATAATTTTGTATGCATTTCCCAAAATTCAGCCAGACATATTTGGTATATTTAGAAACTCTAAGATATCCACTAGAACTGAAAATAAACTTCTGTGGGTTTGAATCTTTGGCTGCACAATATGAATATGTAATGACAGACTTGCGGGGGAATGAGGCTCAGGAGTTAAGCACATTAATTTAACATCATTTAACTTTTCATATATGTTTACACAAGTCTGTGCAGTTAAAACAACTTCACAAAAATATATGCAAGACAATTTCACCTATCCACTCTAGAATTCTTTAACCCTTCTCTTTCCATACTTCTTCCCAAACTCCCTCTGTCATTCATCCACGTTTTGTCTTCCTTCCTCCCTTCTTCCTTTGTTTCCCTCCTCGTCTCCTTCACTCCTAGTATTTATATGTCTTTGTTGTTTTCTTCAAAAGGAAGAAGCTATGACAGATTGAGATAACACACACACATCACACTCAGGCGTGCGCACACGCACACACATCATACTGTAATTAGCGGAGCGGTGGGGATTGCTCTCCTTTTCTCTCCACTTCAGAGGGAAAGTGGGATGCTAATTGTGTTGAATTGAGCTTATGGGTGTCAATACTGCCTCGCTGCCTCTGTGGACACACATGCATGCACACAACTAGCTTTACTTTGCCTGTTGTATGTGGAGTGTTTATTTAACCGCACTCTGCAAGATTTTTGTAATACCGTCTTTCTCATTCTGTTACACTGTTATTTTTACCCCTGCTTTCTTCTTCATTTCCTCCCTCAGTTTATTACTTCAGACTCAGATGGACTGCTGTCGGCATGTGTTTCTATAGAAGTGCACATGTGCAACTCTAAACATTTTCTGTCACCGGTATGCAGCACTATAAACCCCAGTGATGACCCATCCTGATAATCTTTCTCAAATGATTGACACTAACAAGTCTTTTCTCTCCAAACATTTTAAAACATACGGGTGATGATGAGAACTAGACTTTTTGAAAAAGTTTTAATGTATAGATAAGTATATTTATATAATTATAGCAAATCCAAACGCACTCAGTGAATAACAATGGCAGCAATTTAGGGATTTGTGCTAGCTTTAGCAAAAATTGTAAAACATCTTTCCATTAAACCCTAAAAAATGTCATACATGCTCTTTCTCCCTAGTGTCTGTCATGATCAGTGGTTTTTATGTAGGCAGAAATACATGAGGATCAGTAGCAATATTTTAAGACTCTTGTATGGTTGTCAAAAATGGGTCTTCACAGTTAGAATATAATCAGCTTCTTTCCCTCCATATCTAGCTCATCATTGTACAACAGCATCAGAAGAAGATTTTGCTGGAGACCAAGAGAAGTAGTGATTGACTCATGATTTACTCCTCACTGTTATGTGTCTCTGTCTTACTAGCTCTCCTGGACTGAAGGTGTATTTAGACTGGATTTCGTGAAGTCAGTTTTAGAGGCAGTGCAGATACATATAAAGTCAGTGGAAAAGCTATGATTGATGTGAATTCGCCCTGGGCGCCATGAACTGAGCCAAAGATATGACTGTGTGAGCTGAAAATGTTTTATCTTGGATGAAAAATCTGGATTTTTTCAGACATTTTACAAATTTACTTAAAATAATACACATGCTAGAGGAAAATAAGAGAAACTAGAGGAAAACAATAGAAAGCAGACGGAAACTGTTCATCTGAAGTCAGTCTGTATGTTCCTAGTTAGCTATAGCTACTGTCTCTACAATTGGTGCATTGGCTGTTCTAGGCAAATAAACAGGGACTGCAAAAAAAAAAAGGCCCATCAAAGGTGAACACATTGTAAATCTGTACAGAAAACTCCACATATTCACACACTCTTGAGATTTTAGCACAGTGCTGTATATGGATTGAGATCTTGATAAAGACTTCAGACTAAAGAACCAATAGTTTTCTACCTGTTTCAACATCCTTTCTTGCTTCCATTAACAGTATGATTAGCTGTCACTAAAACACAACTGTAACTTGCCTGGTGCTCATCACTTCCCTATTTTTTCTTGTGTTTTATGTTTGTTATATCATAGAGACACTTTCCATTTATTAAGTGGTTTTATTGTCTGATTGAAATTTACTTCGAAAAGAGACTTTCAACTTCCAAGTAAATTTTCTATTAAAGCAATTTTTCTTTTTTCTCCTTCAATCTGTTATGTCAGACACTCACACTGTAATGTACAAAACTACTTGACAAAGTATTGCATTCTGTCAAGTGGCGAGCTATTACTGGGTGTTTTTAACTGTCTGTCTGGAGTGAGCGTGTAGGTGGAGCGGCAGCAAGGAACATGCATTAGTACACACTCACACACATACAAAATGTAACATGAATGGTAATTACATCTATGCTTGTCTTAAGAGCCTGCGTGGGAGCGGGAGAGCATGGAGAGGAACACGTCACAATGATTTCCTGAATGTATTAGAAAGGTTTGTGAATGTGTGAAGTTAAGATGTGAGGGTGAGGTGGTTTTGTGTAGTTATTGTCTTCTGTCTTTTGATAAATGAGTAACATATGTAGTTTAAAGGCAGTCTGGCTAATTGTCAGTTGTAGAATATCTTGGATGTGCACTGATGTTTCAGTGTTTACATTCTCACTAGTGATGAATGATGTGAATTGACTGTTTTGAAACTGATTACCTTTGTGTAAGTAAATCCTCCTATTATTCAAGGTTGTGTGCGAGACCTGGAGTTATTTTGTGGATTATTTATAATATGGCACCATCAATGATGGACTGCATGTTGGGAAACAATAAATCCAGCTGACTGAACAACAATGTGACCATTTGACCCACACATACACAAACACACCCCCTGTCTTACCTTGAACTCATATGATTCCTCTATGATGACCTCCAGTTTGACGTGGTCCCCCAGCATGGGACGGCCCATCTCAGCGATGCGACGCTCCTCTTCATCTTTCCCTGTCAGCGCCTCTTCTTCCTCCTCCTCCTCCTTCTGCTGTTCCTCTGAAAACACAACGAGACAACAGCATATCAGCGTTAGGACGGGAGATCAGATTTGGTTGATGGTGATAAACCAGCAAACAGAACAAGCAAGTAGTTGAGTCGTAATAAAGTATGCAGTTTAACATGTTGTAGCTGTTAAAAGCTGACACTATAAATGAACAGTAAAGGGGGAAAACAGCCCAGCAAAAGACACAGGAACACCTTGTGAAACTCAAAGTAATATATGCCTCAACTCATTAAGTTTTAACAAAATCTAGTGGCACATTTATTTTAAAAATGTGGAGACTTACATCAGCCCTACTGGGACAGTAACTGTCAATTTGTGTCAAGTATTATGGACTCAGCAGTGTGGGCATTTAAAATTTTTATGTGTAGTGACAGCACCCCATCTGGCCACTGTTTTTTTTTTTTAAACTCTAGAGTACAGCGCTGAAAAGTCAAACATTTTTCTTTATTAAATGCAATAAAAACAAACCATTAGCATTTAAGATAGCAGGTTTTTCTTATTTGAGCTGGATTAATATTTAGATGTCTCTGTGGATTTAATATATTTAATTAGGGTTTGCACTGTTCAATAATTAGAGTGGTATTACTAAATGAAAATATACTTCCTGTTCCTCTATCATCTCATTATCCCTGTATCTCTATCTCACACCCTCTCTTTTCCCCTTTCTTCTATTCCCCTGTTCTTTATGGTGTGTGTCAGTAATTGAGATTCACTGTCGAGCCTGAACTCATTGCTGGGATCAAAGAGAGAAAGAGAGAGAGAGAAAGGCCATGATCAAATTTTCCATGGGGGAACAGTTATCCATGCTATTGCCTTTCATTATAGTGCAGTGCATTGTGGGCCTGCACCAGCTCATTGGTCATTTGTTCCCCTCAGTTGAGTTACAGCGTGGAGCTCACAGGTCACTCACTCACATTCACACCCATGCAAATTTCTGCCAGGACCGCTTTCGTCAAAAGTGACTCCATCATAAGCGAGAAGCACAGTTCTGTTTATCATTGCTGCTCCCTGGCCGACCATGACACATGAGAGCCGAAGGCCAAAGAGGAGCAGCTAAAGCCTCCCAGACGCCAGCAGAACAGAGCCCGCTGCAACAATGACATACTTAGGTGTGACATTGTTTGAGTTCAGATGAGTCATTTTATATATTTTTTTGCCTGCTGCAGCGTAGTTTCATAATTGGGCTGCTTGTGTTGCAATTACCAATCAGAAAGCTGTTAGTTGTCTGTCTACATGGTCACACTGACAAACAGCAGACAGCAGCCTGCCACACAACACAAGAGCCACACACTTTGAACATCAACTCACTTTAGCTTTCCTGCTAACATTCCCTGTGTAATCTAACATAGCCTACAACAGGTCTTGTCTTGACCATACAAACATTCTCCTTAAACAGCTTTATAAGTTACCTGAAAATATAATACTGGTCCATTTAGATGCTGGTGTGGTCCGCACACAGCTACCACTGCAAACAAACACACTGTCTGCCTGAGGCTTGTAAGCTACAGTGCAAGTTTGTTTACTGTCTCTGTTAGCCTGCAGCTTAGTGAGCTCACACACTCCTCGATGGTGCATTTCTAATACTTCCCCAAAAATCTTTTTTTCATCCTTTAAATAATATCTAGCTATTAACAATAAATAAATTTCAAAAATCAATTTGACTGCAAAAAATCTGTATTAATTGGGATTTCTGTTGGACTTCAGTGCCCATTAATATTTCAGTCTGAAGTAGCCTGCACATGGCTGAAGGCACTCTATACACTGTGTGTTAATTAGCTTGACGAGTTGCACCTGTTGTGGTTTTGATACTAATTAGGTCTGTTCAAAACCGAGCTGATAAATGTTTACACCATGTTTCTACTCTAATCCATCTCTGGCTGCTGGAGAGTAGGGATGTACACAGTTATTTTTTGTCAGTCTATGTTAATGGTCAAAATTATCCTTTTTTAAATTTTGGTCGGGTCTAATTTATTTTGGAATTATTTCTTTGCTCATGAATTCAGTATTTGCTACGATACGCACATTACACAAGCTACTGCTGTTCTGTGCCTGTGCTGCTATTGACTGAGGTGTTCTTTCAGTGATGGTCGATGAAAATAACTATGTAAATGTCCTGTGATGGCATGCATCGATGCAGCAGCACTGCATTTAAACAGACCGCCTGATTTAGGCAAAAAGGAATAATTTTAATGACAATATTCTAACCACATACAAAAGCTATGTCAGAGCCTGTATATTGTACCTGTTGTTTTAAATCATCCAAATTGTTTTAACGATTTTCTGTGAAAATCAGTTGAAAGACAACATTTCTCTTAAACTGGCTGACATGCCCTTCATGGTTCACTTTTAGCTAAATTTACACTGAATTTGATTCACACACACACTCACATCATTACACACCATGTAATTGTGATTTAATGAACTCAATTAACAGCCTACGCTAAACCTCATGTGGGATGAACGTGACCTGGCAGTATCCTTGTTAGCTAGACTTCCTTTGTGTGTGTGTGTGTGTGTGTGTGTGTGTGTGTGTGTGTGTGTGTGTGTGTGTGTAAATGGACCTGACAGAGGTTGAATGTTGCAGGGTAAGATGCTGCGTCCTGTCAAAGCTGCTGTCTGTACCATTTATCACTTTGATTTTTTCTCCCCCTCTGGTGTCCTTCTCTCTTCTCCTTTGCAGCTCAATTCATGTGAATACAACTGGGTGTTCTTTACAGCCACAGCATACACAGAGAAATACTGCTGAAGTGTCAATACACCGGGAATTCAGTATTAAAATACACATTTTTCTCTCTGTTTACTAACAAAAATTGTCTATATCTTCAAATAAGTGGACACAAAAGACAAGGAGGATATGATCCACCTCTGCACTATCCCCAAATGTCTGTCTTTTTGTTACGTAATTGTTTCTCCCTCTTTCTTAATCCTTATTTTCCCTTTGATCTACCATCATTTCATTTTCTTTGTCTCTTTTTTTTTTGCCTCTTTCTCTGTCTTCCTCCTTCTCTCCCTCTTCCCTGATTTAGTTTCAGTTCAAATGAACCAACACAACCTGTCACTTATTCAGGTAGAAACCATGACAACATAACTGTCAAATTAATGCTTGGTATTTTCATTGCAAACAAATTTATTCAGACATGGACAATTGGTAGCAGCTCTCTCCCATTAGCAGTGTCACTAGTAATTGTTATTTCTTTATTAAGAATACTTTTCATAATGTACTTTATCCTGAAAAGAAGAGCATTATCTGTTACAGATATGTGTATGTGGGATTTCACACCTTGTCATGCTTTGATAGAGTCCCTAGTTCCACAGAGTGTGATGGAAGACGACAGGCAGAGGAGGGGAGAGGACGAAGGAGAGGAGAGGACAGAGGAGAGGAAAGGATTTTTTATACCCTGTCATGTTTGATGGATTCAGACTCCATCAGAGGAGGCAGAGGAAGAGGAGGGAAGAGTAAGAGGGAGGGGAGGTATCTTTGCAACCTGTCAATTTCTAAAGACGAGAGGTGGGGGAAACTTCTGTGCTGTGTCAAGGTGGAGATGAGCAGATGGAAGGAGGAAGAAGACAGGGAGGAAGACGGGAGGAGACACGGTCTTTGACAGGATTAAGCAGTACAGCAGGAGACAAGGCAGGGAGGAAGATGAGGACGAGGAGGACGGGGAGGAGGACGGAGCTGTTACACTGTCACACTTTTGGAGAGTCCCATAGGAAGCAGAGGAAAGGAGCAGGTGGAGAAAGGACAAGTGGAACTTTTAAAGACTTGACAGGCTTTTAACTAGTCTCAACTGTCCTCCGGGGAGGACAGGGAAGGACATGAGAGAGGGAGAGGAGGAGGATGGAATGAGAGGGAAGATGAGGAGTTGAAAGAGAGGAAGCAGTAGATGAGAGGGATGGTAAAACAAAAAACATGAAATACTGTAATTCAGGCAGCAACTACACTGAAATGTATTATTTAGATATATATGACATTAGTAGCATATGAGCACAGGATGTCAGAGGAGGGGAATTGAGGAAGAGGAGGGTGGGTGGATGAGGAAGAGGAGAAAGCTAAAAAAGGAAAAGCAGGGAGATGAGGAGAAGAGAAGTGAGGAGGATGAAGAGCAGAAGGAACAGGAGTGGAGGGATGAAGAGGAAGGAAAAGGTAGACGAGAAGAAGAAATGAGGAAAATCTAATCTACTCATTTATTTACTGCAGCAAATGACTATAATAATGTAATTTAACAAATAAAAATAAACAAAACAACAATGGAACTAATTTCCAAAGATCATTAATCACCACTAATGTGAAGTTTACTCACTTCTATCTGCATATTACTATAATAAAGATAAAAAATACATTCATCTACATTGTTTGGTGATTTGTTTAATGGCAGTTAATGATACTATTTCACAATACATCATTAAAATGTATTACTAATCTTGTTTGCTTTTGTACTGTGTGTACAATAACAGAGGATTTAATTAGTTAGTACATTATAGAGACACATGATGTATATACTAATAAACAGACTGAATGTAGAGGGACCTCGGTGAACTCATGCACACAAGCAGACTCTGACTGGCATGATAAACAGAGTATCATGTTTCCAATTACTTTTATGTTGTTTTTGTCTTAATTAATGCCAGGGTTAATAATTATGTTAAGTACTGCTGGATAACTAAACACACACATTCATATACAGATGCACACACACAGAGGACATACGAAAAAGGAGGATGAGAGGAGAGGACTTTCCTGTCGGACACAATCTGTCACATATATTCACACACATACATGTATGCATCTGTGTGGTCACATGTTACAATATATGTTACTCTACGAGCGCGTATTGCATGCGTCCGTGCATGTTTGATACTGTGTGTGTGTGCTAGGTCGTGGGGTCGTCACCCTCTGCAGGGCGCTTGTCTTTTCAGCTGGTTTCCCTCTCAGCGCTGTTCCCCCCTCACGCTACACTTTCTCCCACCCCTGGATGACTGACGGAGGTTCACCGGCTGCAGTGAACTCTCCTCTGCCTCCCGCTGTCCTGAGGCTCCTATGGACCAAATCAAAAAAACCTGCAATATCACAGGGTCTTCTAAAGGCCCCCCCCCAGTCAATCAAGCTTTTACCTCAAAAAAAAAGAAGAAAAAAAAAAGAGCTGTGATCACAGTAAAAATCTTTAGAGGGAGTCAGAAATGCATTTTATTTCTTAATGGAAGACAAATCTACTCTGTGTACCCTTAACAACACTGTCAGATGACTGAATATCTGTCTCTGCCTAATACTAAATATCGGGCTACACCTGCACAAACAAACCAAAGCAGGATACAAGTTCACACCTGCTCTCCGGAGGTTGTTGAAAGGCATTCTAGGACATGAATGAAAACTCAGCCAGAAATAGAAGAGCATGAAATAGGTTAATGGAAAAGTAAATCACAAGCCCTCTTCATTCTCTCCAGAACAAATGAGAACTTGTGGCAGCTCTACAGCTAAATTTGACCATTGATTATCTGTGGGGAAGCAAGCTGTGGTGGAAAGGTAGAGGTAAAATTTATGTTAAAAAAATACAAATATTGTTATGCTCTGAACTAGCAGGGACTACTTAGCCTCCTTCTATGGCTGTAATAGCAGTAAGGCTAAAACAAAAACAAATCACTGCTTAGAATACCCATAGCCAATAAAATTTTAGGTGACACTCGGTACATCTGTTTGAAAAAAATGAAGCTTTTAACAGTTACCAAAATACTTTTCAAAAAGGCTCTGAGCCCTCTGCCTGCTTACTCTGTTAAAGTCACACAGCATAATGGAAATGTACATTTTAAGCTTCAAGATCTGATGTAAACAGCAGCAACCCATTCAGCTGCTACCAGTAAAAGCCTTGCTAGTCATTCATATCTTTCCTGTTCTCAGTAAAGTCAAATAGCTTCAAGATAAATTACTCAACTACACTCTTTCCCTCTCCATCTTTCTAACTCTACAATGTATAACTGCTCATACTGGTACAATAAATGTCAGATCCGGTGCTTGTTTAGTCAGTGCATTAATCCTGTCCACCTCCTTTGCTTACAGCGAAACACAGCTAAATGAAACGACTAAAAAAAAAAAAAAAAAAAAAGGATGAAAGAATATCAGCTTTTATCTCTGGCTTGGAGGTACTTCACTAATATTTGAAGTACCGGCTTTACAGAAGATGAAACGAGACCTTACTGGATTCCAATAAGAAAAGCTGACTCTTGTTTTCTCACTCCTACACTCCCTGCATGTTAACGCTGCTTTCTGGAATTAATATCTCGAGGCACAAATTCACACATTAATCAACATTAGAGAGTGAACGTGTCTCTTTTTGGTTGGTTTTTCAGCTGCTGTCTCTGGGGCAGGATGCTTAAAAGCCTATTTGAAATGTGCCAAAACGCATTGACGAAATCAATTCTACATTCCAGAGTCTCTCTGCAGGGCTCTCTGTGTGAGAAGAGTTAATTCACTGAATGTACACGTCGTCAGTAAACACTAATACAAAACTAGTGATAGAGAGACATGAAAAACCAAATCTCACGCTGTTATTATGTCAGTATCTCTTAAAGGCCGAAAATAACTGACAATCTCAATTCTTAAATTTAAAACAGAAACTTGTAACAAAATGTAATTTCTCCAAATAATTTCTCCAAATTGACTGTTGAGAGATATGTTACCTTTGAAAGTTGAAGGGCAGCTACTGTACAGTGTTTAGTCCAAAAGTTATTCTGCATTTTTATGATTAGTTTTGCCCCAAAAGGCAAATTAGAGGAACATTTTTCAAAACAAAATTCCAAAAGCTGAACATTTTATAATAATCACACAGCTATTCCACTGCCCCAAGCACAAGACTTTGGACTAGTGAGGGTCTATCGCAAACAAACAGCAGTAAATGTAGATATGTACACACACATCCATGCACAAATACACACTTACACACACAGTCATGGGCTGAGGCTATGAAGATCTGCGCAGGGCTAATTTAGCACAGAGAGAACCACCACATCAGTTCATGAAACACACTCATTAAACACACACTGTACGCCTATATGTGCATTTGTGTGTGTGTGTGTGTGTGTGTGCACACATCCCGGAGGTGTGTTTGATCCCCTGACTGTGATAATGTGATATCCAGCCCTTGTCTTTGATCCCCTCATCACTATAAAGACTGCTGATGCCTGGTAAACACACGCTGCCATTAACACACTGATAGCACTGCTCTGTCACTGTGTGTGTGTATGTGTAAGAAACACAGACAGAGCTACTTTTAATGAGTGTACCCAGTAGAGGTAAAGTGAGTTTAAAGGCGTAAAACACCCATTTATATGGCAACCTGTGGACAGTGTGGTGCTCTGGTTTTCTGTTGTTTTCACCTCATGTCAAGATGCATTTGCTTTGTGGACCATTTCACTTACATTCTCTCTCACTTTTAAAAAAAAAACATAAACTGCCATTTGCCTCAAAGTAAGATAAAAATATCGTGTTCGGACTGAGGACAGAAACACACACTCACACACACACCTGACCATACACACTCCAGTGAAAACACTGTAGCAGCTTTAAAAATGATCACCCACATCACTAAAATCAATGAATCGATATACAATATACGGTAAAGAAAGGAGGCAATGGAGACCTGTTCACATTTGAAGGCAAGTCTGCTAGACTGCTTAACAGACCATCTTAATCACTTTCTTAACTGCGCCAATTTGTACAATTACTTGTGTTACTTAATGGCATGGCAACACAACTGTTAGCTATAAAAACAGGTAGGTTTTATGGTCTCCCTGAAGAGAAGCTGTGTTTTTTTGTTTGTTTTATGATTTAGATGAGACTGAAAATCCATTTTATACTTTATCACATTTTTAAAAATAATTTAATGGCTATTTTTATTGTTTAAATAGTTTTTAATAATCATCCAACCAACAGAAGCTAGCAGAGTTAAAGACATGAGGTGTGTTATAGGAAAGAGGTGTTTTATAAGTGGAAGATTTTATTTGTAAAGCTTGGGAGAGCAGACAAAGTTCTTTGTTTGCAAGTCGTCAAACGAGTCCTCCAACCTGAATGACCTTATCGATCATTTGTCCCTACTCTCTGACATGACCCATAGGAGCATATCCTGAAATAGTGCCCCTAATGCAGCAGGTGGTCCAGACCTTTTTCGTAATCATTCCATTAAAAAATAAGATTAAACTTGCAGAACAGTCACAGTTTTGTTAGGTCCCAAGCATAAAAAGCACTTGGTTTGGTTAAGAAAAAGAGTGTGATAAGGGTTAAAATAAGTACTTTCTTAAGGTTAGACGACTTTCATCGTCATAGTTACAATAATAAACATGCACTTAACATTGGCGAATGTCATGGTTAAAAAGAAGCAATGACTACCAGTTTCAAATGGGAAGTGAACAGTGGTCTCCTGTGAGAAAGTCCTGTGTTTTGTGGAGCCTAACCTCCTAATGTGTCAACTAAATTCCTCCCAAGCTCTCATCGCCATTATTACTACTACTAGAGGTTGCCTAACAACAAAACGTAGCTATGGGTTGTAATAGGCTGCTGGCATAGATGACCTATGGGCTCATTTGTGACAATGCAGCTTTTTGGGTGCTGTCTCAACCCTTCATGTTGTGCAACCTTTCTAAACAGAATATGCTAAAGAACAATAAAAAGTGACACCAAGGGGTTGTGACCAAGCGTCAAGATGTGATGAGCTGGGAGTGAAACCTTGTTCATAATATTGTATAAAACCCATAATGCTTAATACTCTTGATACCAGTTTTTGTTATGATGACAATGTTTTCTTTTGCTATTTTCCTAAAACTGTTGTGACATTTCTGCACTGTGGATCTTTATTTCTTCCTTATTATCCCATGGGATGTGGGGCCTTCTTTGTGAATGCTATTCACATCGTAGCCATACCACAGCGAACACCCTCTTGGGTATTAGCTCTATGTGTCTTTTTTGTGCCAACGAGGGAGTGGTGACATTTTCAAACAGCCACAGAGGAACAGATCTCAAAGCATGAAAAGCTCTCAGTTGGATGAGGGGGAAATGAGAGAACAGGGCAGATGAGAGGGAAGGGAGAAGAAGAAGGAGAGGACAGGTGTGATTCTCACTGAGTTTTGTGTATAGACGTCTGAGGAGAAGCAGAGGAGGAAGTAGAAAAAAAAGAAAGAAAAACTGAGAAGTATAGAAGGGAGCAGCAGAATAGCTCCAGTATGTGTTCAACCTGAATCCCAAATCAACAGGCCTGTTAAAACATGAGCGATTAGGGAGCAGCTCTGCGTTTTGTCACTGCAGAAATATAAGTACAACTGATGCTTTGATTTTATTTCTTGTAGTGTTGCCAGCTGTAAAGTGCTTTTTTCTTGCCAACTGTAAAGTGCTCTTGTCTGTGCTACTGTATTAGGCTTTGCATAAAATAAATATGATTCATGCAAATACAGTATCACACCTACTGTGTAATGTCCTCTAACCAGTAATGTCCTTATGTCTCTTTTCTTTGTCTCCATTTTTGGAGAATTGCACACTTTCTGCTGCACTTCCAGTAGAGATCCCCTGTCAATCAAACACATTGTTTTTCCTGGCTTTTCTGTTGCTGAGGCTGTAGGGAGTGCTCTTCACCGTGTCCCAGTCCTACGCTGTATACTGACTGACTGCATGCAATATAGCATATATACTATGCTTTATAGTCTACTGTGTTTGGAGTCAGTAAGAAATTAGAGCTGGACTAGAGAGATAACATTATTTGGCAGCTGTTTTGATAATTGTCAAATCACATCAGTCATTTTTCATGCAAAAACGCAAAATATTCTCTCAAATGTGAGGATCTGCTACTTTTCTTTGTCATGTGTGACAATGAATGAAAAATCTTTAGTTTTAGGATTATGGTTTGGGAAAAACCATGCAAACTGAAGACATGACCATGATCACTAGAAAATTGTGAATGTAATTTTTACACATTTTTGTTTTAATATAGTCATAGGCTAAATTATTAATTAATTATATATGACATAATTGTTTGTTGCAGCTCTACAAGTAAGAAAACACTTTACTGTTTTCTGTTGACCTGCACCATTGTCAAACTACAACATAAAATATCACTGCCAGTTAAATTTTAAGACAATGTTTTTCCAAATATTGAATAGTTTTTTTTTCAGGAGCTGCTTCACCACCATCCACAACTAGTCTGACTTTTTTTGGCTGGGAGCAGCTCCATCATTTCCTTTGTCTACTGCGTTGTGGCTGAGCGGTATTCAACAGCTCCCTCAAAAATCAGGGATTGTTTTGAGTAGACTTCAACTTGTCACTTTTCCAGAGTGAATACACAACATACTCAAAACCTGCTTAGAACTGGTATGTGTTACTGAATTAGGATACACTGCAGTCATACTGGTTATTGCTGCTGAAGTTGTGATCTTTTAAGAACTTGGGAAAATAACAACACAGCGTTTACAAAAGTAAAAATCTTTCCTGAGCTGACTATAGTGTGACTTAATGCTGTGTTGTATTAATGAGTGATAAAAAAAAGTACTGGACTTTAGTTCTAGGATCGGCCTGTTGATTCAGGATCCAGTAAAACCTCATAAAGTGCATTCTCAGTGCTGATTGGCTGTCACACCTGTCCGTTCCTTCCCGCTGCGTCTCCACTGGGGGGTGTCAAGCAGAATGTAGAAGGAGGACTGCTTATTGTACTCCTCCCGGTCTAAGATCCTAACGGTTATGGTCTTCCTGTATGGGACAAACATGCACACACACACACACACATAGAGGGAGGTGGTAAATGCATGCATGGTAAACAAACAATGTGGCAAGGTTTGTACACATTCACAAAAAAATGCTCACACACACACACTCAAACACACACAAAGTGGAGTGGTGGATGTGGTGAGATGAGGTGATCCACAGCTGCATGTTCACTGTCACAGTAAGGACACATGAGGAGATACAGTAGCAAGAAAGAAGCCATATTTAAGTCTAAATCTCCTGCTGTGTGCCTCCATGTGTTGAGAACATGCAGCCTCTGCAAAATGGCGGACGCTCTGAGGGTCAAGGGGGGGCAGCGTTCACAGGTTCACGAGGCTCACCCCCTTCCCGACCTTTGGTGTCATTGCTCTCCACCAGGCGAGGCTCTCCGATCTCTATGTAGAAGGTTTTGTTCTTCTCATACTCCTCGTCGTCGATTATTTTCACCTTGATGGTTTTACTGAGGAGGAGGAGGAGGAGAGGGGGGAGGAAACAAAAGAGGGAGGAAGAAAAAAGAGAAGGCAGAAAAGTGAGGAAAGGACAGGCTGGAAACTGGAAAATTTAGAGAAAACAGAGAAAAGCAGCAGCTTGGTTTTCCCACAAGCACCTAAAGCGTGAGATATGAGGAGCATTTCTTTGAATATCAATGCCTCCAGCAGTGTCTCGAGTTATCAGGTAACATTAAAAAACTCATTTTGCTCAATAAGAGGCTGCTCTTCAGGCTGTTTTGCCTTCAAGCCTGAAAAGTTTCCACCTCATCTAAACATAACATCTGATGTCAGATTAATCTCTGATGTTATCTGAGCAGTTCACATCAGTCTGACATGATGGATCTGATAAGCTCTGCACTTTGCCAGCCCGTGGTCTCGATCAAGGTTCAATTCAATCTTCTGCTCCAGCCTGATATCAGACTTTTTTTGAATGGAAAAAAAAAAAAAAAAACTTGAATGCCAAACACTAAATGAAGTGTGGCAGTAGCTGGAGAGTTTATCAGCTCTATTAGTCATTTTGGCAAGTGAACAATCATAAATCTCGATGATGAATTTGTCTTGTAGTCAAGTCTCTTTTGGGATCCAGCAGCAAGATTTGCAATTTCAGTATTTAGTACAGAATGCTATCCACTTTTATAAGACTATTTGATGAAATAATCCCATGCCGTGACAATTTTTGAAGGCTGAATGCGTGTAATTTCTTCGTTTGTCTTGTGGGAAACCAGGACAATTCACCGTCAATTCAGCCAGTCCAAGAAATTGGTTTTTATCAGAATCTACTAGGTTGTAATATCCAGCAATACCTAAAAATGAGTGTGGGTTCTTTTTACATTTTTGGCTGAACTGAAAGTGAACTGACACTTACTTTAGTCTTTAAAGTTGAACAGATCAGCATGTAGACAAGTCTGAAACATCAGAAGAATAAGAAATAATTCCAGACCAGATGCAATGAACAGAAAGACTGAGCAGGGAAAAGACAATGAAGAAGGAACAGGAACCAAAAGCTATGTCTGCTGCTGCAGTTAACACCTTCAGTTATCACCCTCAACAAGACACAGTGAAGATACAATCTAACCAGCTCTGGTTTGTGATTTAAGCCAAGAGAAACAAATGAATATGGCGATATGCCACAACTGAAACAGCACATACAGTATATGCAACCATCTGTCTTGTTCAACAACTTGCTGAAATGTGCTATATTACAAAAATCTGTTCCATGAGTCAAAGTCTCATCTCTCACATTTATAGATATCTATGTCCCTCCATCATTCTCTCTATCTAAACCTTTCAGTGCCTGATTGATTACAACAACTGTACTTGTACTTTTCACCACAGACAGCCTTGGCATCCACATCATGCCCCTTTCATAAGCAGCCCGTTAATCATTTAATTATACATAGGAGCATCACAGATTAATCTATCAGCTGCATAATACAAACACAGTAGAGGTTAATCCATTAAAATATGAAATGCAAACACAGGTAATGACACACACACACACACACACGCACATCCATTTATCACTGTCCAAAACAGCAGTAAACCAGCCTGTAAACTGTAACATCACTCTGTCGATGAGCAAAGACAAGCCAATGATTTCTTTCTCTGGAGCTGAGCTTTCACCAACACTGAAACTGATAAGTGTAGCAACAGCAACAACTCAGACAAATCCTTAAGTAACAATGTGGAGAGTAAGTGTAGAGAAAGTTTGTGTGACTGTGTTTATTTATCGTAGGCACTTAGCCCCAGTCATATTTGGCAGGAAGGCTAATATCTGAGGTCACAAGTTCTATGGAGCAAGACGCCGTATATATACTGTGTGTGTTGAGTGTGTGTGTGTGTGTGTTAGCATGTGTGTGCCTGTGGGTATATGCGTATGTGAGTTTTATCTTGTGTTTCCAGCCTGGAACAAAACCCATATTTTGATCCAAATCCACTACAGGCAATAACAAAGGCAGTGGAGAGAATACTCATAATCTGGCCTATAGGGTGGGAAATGAGAACACACTCACACAAACACACACAGTTTTATCTCTGATCACAGACCTGCAAACCTGTGTTGAATCTTTAGGTGGCATTATCTTAGCTGCATTTCATTTGAAACCACTCTCTTTTAACTTGGAGGTCATTTGAAAAGTAAAAGGCATGTGGAAGTTCATATCAGTATTCTATCAGCCACTTCAAGCTCTCATGCAGGTCAGTGTACTGGGTCAATGTCCTGCCGCACTGCCCAACTTCTGCTGAGCTTCAGATAGTGGACAGCCACCCTGACATTATCCTGTAAGATGCCTTGATAAAGTAAATGTTCCCCTTAATGGTGAGCTGTTGAGGCCCACAGGCAGTAAAGTAGCCTTAATAAGCATTCTGTGTTGTGCTTTTGGGGTCATCTTAGCTGGACGCCCGCTTCTGCAGAGATGAGCCATTGTACTAAATCGCCTCCATTCACAGACAGTTTGTCTGACTGCGGACTGATGGACATCTAAACTCTCTGAAATTACTCTGTAACCATTTCCAGCTTCATGCAAATCAACACTTCTTCATCGTATGTCCTCGGTGAAATCTATTTTGTAAGGGACTGCTCACATCAACACACGCTTCTTAAGAAAACCATACTCAACATGTCTGGGTTTTTTTGTTTTTTTTGATAAAGGAGCTGTACATACCTCCAAGCTTGTTTCACTGACTGAACTCCAGGTTTAATAACGACTGACTCCAATTAGCTTTTGTTGATGTCATTAGATTTCCAACCTACACTATGAATGTTTAGTAATGTATCCAATAGAACAATACAATGACTTGTGTATTATTAGTAAAAATAGACTGTTTGTTCGTAATTGCAACTTAGATGAACATCTGACCATTTATTAAAACAAATTTATACATAAATTCAGACAATCAAACAAAAGGGTTCACTTACTTTGTTTTGCCACGGTAAAAGTCCAGTATTCAAAACTGTACTTTAGTAAAAGTACAAAAGTATTATAAGCTTAATGTGCTTAAAGTTTAAAAGTAAAAGTACTCATTGTGTAGAATGATCCCTAGTAAGGATGTTATAATACAGCTAACATTATTAGAATAGCTAATTAACAAGTTAATTAGAAGTACAATAATTCCCTCTAAAATAAAGTGGAGTAGAACTACATGGCATAAAATGACAGTGCTCAAGGAAATAAAAGAACCCTATAAGTGTGCTTAGGTACAGTACTTGAGTTGTTCTTTTCACCGTAGACAAATCTACATTTGTACTTTTCACCACAGACAGCCTTGGCATCCACATCATGCTCCTCTTTCATAAGTTAAGCTCAGCACTATACACAGGAGCATCACAGACACCTATCAGCGACAATACAAACAGTAGAGGTTAATCCATTAAACAGAAATGCAAACACAGGTACCCATACACACACACACACACACACACACACACACACACACACACACACACACACACACACACACACACACACAAATATCAGGGGTTAACTCATTACACTACAGGGATTAGCCCATTTATCACTGTCCCATAACAGCAGATGGAGAACAGTTTTCACCTTCTGGCCTGGAGAAGCTCATGACCAATAATCAGTTAACACTCACACAGCAGCTTGAGAGGTGGAGTAAAACCCTCCCCTGCCTCAAGGTGGAGCTCTTGAGCAAGGCACTTAACCTCCCAGCTGATGAACTGTAAAGGCTCAGGGAACAGCAATATTTACATTCCCAGTGGGTATATGAATACTGCTACTATTACTTCAATTAATACAAGGTCTCTTACAGATGCTCTAGAGGTACACAGGGGATCTTTATGATTTTGGAAGTTGCCGCACACATTTGTGTTTCCTGTGGTTTCTTTATTTTACATTTGTACAAAATCTGTGTTTCACTCAGATTCACCAACTTGCTGATTGGTTCCTCCTCTGAGTGGGTCTTCATGCTGAGTAATTCTTCACTTTGCACCCATGCTGCTCTCATCAAAGCTCTCATTAAACATCCACTGCAGCCTCTACAATTCTCAACTCAGGAAAGGAGAAAACAATGCGGTAAAATTGCTGATTCAGGAGACAAAATTTCTAAGATGACCCATCTTTTTTTTTCTTTAAAAAAAAAAAAACAGATTACAGACATGGCAGATTTGCACAGGATTGAGAACACAGATGACCTCTGCAATTAACCCAAATCACAGGACCCAAAGCATACTAGTCCAATGTAAATATGGCTTTGGGCTGTATTAAAAAAAATTTAATAAAATAAAATCCATCAAATCAGCTACAGAACAAATGTTTTTGTATCATTAGCCTAATTAATCAGTGCCACTGTAAGATATTTGTACCAAAAATGGCCATCTGCCTGGAAATAGGAAACTGAAATTACTCGAATAAAAACTGTGATTTAGTTCTCCATATATGCATTAAATTACAATGAATCATTTTTGAGGATACAGATTGGTTGGCTTTTTTCCCCCCAAGTTTAGGAATGGTGACTCTTGTGTTGAAACTGGCAAACCTCACAGATGACCAGCTCGCTGGAAAAACACACATTCTCACATACTTGCATGGTCAAACAAACATTTTCAGACAGTGCATCAATGCAGATATAATCTATCCACAATGAACTGGATTTATCATCTTGTCTGAACCCTTGTCTATCTCTTTCTCTCTCTCTCTCTTGTTTCACACATATACACTCACTCGAATACGTGAACACGCGTGTATGCAGTTCCCTCTACATGACAAACATGCTGGCTGTACAGTGCACTGTCCCGTTGCCATGGCAATGAAATGTTTGGGTAACCAACAGGGGTGGAGAAGATTGTTTCCAGACCAATGATGGGTGTGTGTGTGTGCGCACTGACAAGTGAATATGTTTGAAATAGAGAAAGAGTTCAAATACTGTACAGACGCTATACTGATTTGTATGTTTCGTTATATACGGTGTGTCTGTGTGTGTGTGTGTAATAATGTGTGTGAGACTTTGATATTACACAGTAGCCTACATTGTTTGTAGTAAGTGGTGATTCTTTGTGTGTCTGAATTTGATCACATGTTAATCTACCAAAAATATACACAGTAAGGGCAGAACACACGCTTCTGTGTGTGTGTGTGTGTGTGTGTGTGTGTGTGTGTGCCATGTGATGGTTCAGTAAGAATAATGAAGTAGGAAATGTGCTGAGAAACATGTGATAGTGGCACATTAAATGTGAAATTTACACACATGTATGTTTGTACTCTTACACATGTGAGGACTCTCACTGACATAGTGCAGTCCTTGGTCCCTTACGCTGACCATAAACTAAACTTAAGCCTTCCAGTAAGTCTTAACTCTCAAAAAGCTCTTTGACAGAAGCCAACCCCCCAAATTTCCTTGCTTTCCAAAAATGTTCTCACTCTCAAGGCTTGAAGATCACACTAGTCCTCACAAAGAAAGAAATACCATAGCATACACTCACACAGACAGAGGTGGTATCACACTTGCATGACAGCATTCACAAATGTATCACACTAACATGCTTTCACACCCACACACGCAAGCACTAGGGAAATTTCAGCTGCAGGAATTCAAATGCACACACACAGACACAAACACACACAGACAGTTGCGTCTAACTTGAGAGGACATTACACTGATTTACATTTAGACTTTCTCTAGCCTTATCTATAACCACTAGTTGCCTATCCCTAACTCTTACCCTAACCTTAAAATTCAATGATTTACAGTATGTTACAGGGACTTTCTGTCCCATAAGGAATACAAGTCCCCATAATGTGTAAACAGATGTAGGTCCCCACAACATCAGTAATATCTGGACCACATACACACACACACACACACACACACACATTACTTCAGGGACCACAATGTGTGTACATCTGTGTTTCCACAGAGATGTCCTCCATCTGACTTTGCTAAAAAGCATAAAAAACAACTCTGAGCATCTGAGCAGCTGTGACAGATCTCCACTCCATCACTCCTCCATCACACACCATCTCCTCCTTTCCTCCCCCTGTTTCATCTGCTGTTTCTCCCTGTTGTCTTTCATAAACAAGATTCCTGCAACACTTTTAACACTTGGCCTCTGTCAGGGTTTATAAAATATTTCACTAAACATCTAATAGAGAAAACCTGTGTAGAATAAGCCAGGAGAATAAGATATAATGGAATAAACAGACAATAGATTCAGCAAAAACAGTGTGACTGAGGCACATTAAGGCAGAGGATATCTTCATCAACTACAGACACACACCTTTGCCGGTGGGTGATCTGAATGTGCCAGAATGTAATTTCACTGTCTGTTCATGCTGATGACCTTCACTTTTCCCTTTTGCTGATCAAGTTTGTTCATGTTTGGCTTTCTGTTGTCATGATTTTCCATACTTGCTTCCTCACTAAATAAATGATTTAGCAGGTTTTTGGCTCTGGAGCTCGTGCAATTTGGACCCTGAATATTTGCCATGATGCTATGAGACACGAAAGTGGTGACTGTTAGCTCTTTTTTTTTTTCTTAAAGGAGCAGACAATGTGATTTGGCTCATTAAGTTATCTACATGACCGTGTTGCTCCATGATAACACTTAAATACACTGAACTGTTAATTTCCATAGAGAGAACATTACAAATTGCAGCGCAACAAGATATCTGGCAAAGCCTGACAGTTTTGCGCTAGAGATTAAGCAAATTTCTGCCAAATATCACACAATAAAACAACAGGAGACCGTTAAAGCATGAACTCTGCAGAAGATAAATATCAACTGGATCACTAGAGTGCCTAAATGCTAAAAACTAAACCTGCCTAAATGCCATTTTAAGCTTGTATTTTTATTTGTATGTTTAATGTATCCCTGTCATGATGATTCACATGTGATATTACACACAGACACACAATTTTTTAAAACTTATGTGATATGTTATATGTGCATGTATTTGAAATCCTGCTGTTTCTCATGTGTCTTTTGTAAGGTTTATACAAAAATAAAGTTTATTCTGAAATAAACTGCATCATTTCATATGATTCAACTGTGTGACCGTCTCTGAAATTGTGATGGAAAAACTTCAAAGTAAAAGTCCTTTCGAATCCTGTCTTTTAGTTATTTTTTTCCATTTGCTGTATAAACGTGCACTTTCTAGGTTTATGCACATACTGTATCTAGTATCCAGCTGGGAAAACAAAGTTGACAGTGTGTGGTTACCCATGGAGTCAATTCTGTTGCACGGCACACTCTTGACACCAACAAAGCGCTTTTCCTCTGCGACACACACAACACACACACACACACACACAGAAATACACAGGAAGTTGTAAAGCATAACAGGCAGCATTGCCGGTCACTCCCCTCTCCTCAGCAACCTGCCTTAGCGACGTATTTGGATTGGAAAATTTGAGTTTGGGAACCGGCGCTTTATTTAAGGTTTGAGGGAGAAAAATGAAGCTGTGCTGCTCAGCTGGTTGGTGTGTGTGTGTGGACGGACTGAGAGAGAGGGCTAGGGGACAACCAAGTCCAATTAACATCACAGTGATGGAATAAACCTGTGTGTGTATATCTTTATAGGTGCGTATGTGCAACTATGATTACAATTCTAACATGTTACCTTTTTGGTGTGTATTCGCATGCATGTTTGCCTGAGTTTGGAAAAGTGGGAGTTTTGTGTGTGTGTGTTTGTGTGTGAGTGTGTAGAACTGGCCTTTCTGACTGTGAACTGGTTTGTTTGTGTGGATCAGATTGCTGGTGGGTGGACTTCGGTCACAAACTAAACAAAAGAAGTGTGTGTGTTTGTGTGTGTGTACATAGTACGTAGTGTGTACTTGTGGGAATGGATGAAAGAGTGTCAGCATGGGTGCCTCCGTGTGTATGTGTGTGTGTGTAACTGCTTGTGTTATGTCAGCTCACGCATTAAGAGTCATTGTTTAACATATAGAGAACAAGAGTGTTTGTATAAGTTGGTGTCTACACTTGAGCAAACATGAACGTGACAGTGACAGTAACAGTGTGTGATTTTATTAACACGAGTTTGTAAATGTTTATGTTTGACACCGCTTAACATGGAGAGCACTAAGTGTATGTGTTAGTGTGTCTGTGTTTATGTGGGTGGGTGTGAGCTGTATACATGCAGTGGTTTTATAAGACAAAGCTGATAATGATGTTGGCCACGGTGGGGAAACCACAACAACAGGCCGACAGCGTCAGCCAGGCCTCCTCTAACAAGCTCCACTCTGCTCACTAATACACGTAATCCTGACTTTATGGAGGCTAATGGAAACACAAAGGTTACATACACACACCACACACACACACACACCTGCGACAGGGCTGCTGCTGGTCCCACATGGACTACAGTTCCCAATTTATCTCTGAGGTCTGTGATATTTTCATATAAAGAAAAAATGTTTGCCACTCTCTGTGCCTGGCTGATAGAGTGATAGAGATTCTCACTTAACCTTCAGCTTATCTAGTTCACTAGAGCTTTTGATTCCTTTAAAACATTCATTGCCTGATAGCTGTTTCATGGGAAGAACTGACACATCGATGACATATGTATCATAGCTTCAGTATATTTACATATATGGAATTTAGTTATTGTCGGCACACTTCCTTATAAAGAATTCAGACAGTGGGTGGAATGCCTCAGGCAGATCTCTGATGTAGAGTGGGCTTTAAATTTGAACTGAGGATAAACAAGGTTCTTTTGCTTGCAAGGTAATGAATGAAGTTACCCTGAGCTACTAAAGGTAAACTCATTAAAGCTGAATGAGATAAGCTCTTTAAAGAACCATTTTTGACATAATTGACTAATAACTGTGTAGTTACAGTGTCCTTGAATGCACCAACAACAAAACTTTGCTCACAACTTCATCAGTGTGTGACAACAACATAACTGACATCACAAAAAAAGGATGAGTAGAACGCTTATTGTTAATGAATGAATAAATGAATGGAAACTAGTGGCTACCTGGGAAGAAGAAAATCTTGAACCTGTGCACTTCAAACATGAATGAAAAGTGTGAATGATGCTTAGAGGGGGAAATATATCAAGGTTTGACGGGGAAGCTCCCAGTAGCCAGCTGTTGAAGGTTGTGCTGTAACTTTCTCTGGATACATCCATTCTAGAGAAAAAAGTTTAGCTCAATAATCTGTTTTTGTTTCCTTTGAGAAGCTTTTAAAGCCAGAGGGCCAGTGAGGAACTGCAGTAACAGCCATTTTGCTTGTTTTCTCAGCTGAAAGTAACTTTATCAGTCTGATACTGAACAGGGCTGTAAAAAATAATGTTTACGATAATAGTCTTTTTTATTGGACAGCACTATACAAAACAGTTGACAAAGCCATAAACAACAGTCACTCCATTTTTGTGTTTTGTGTGTGTGTGGAAGTGCCTGAGAGTTTATATGTGTGTGCGTCAGACCCTCCTCTGTGTCATTTAAACTATTTTCAATCATCACAGGGAGTTTCCCTATCTTCTCCCTCCCTCTCTCTCTCTCTGCAGTATGTCTGGCTATCTTGCTCTCCCTTCATTCCTATCTGCAGTATATCTTGGTAACCTAATAAGGAGTTTGGAAAATCCTGGGACCCTCACTCACACACACATACACTTGCATACACAGTCACAAACATATACACACACTGAGTCAGCTTCACACAGGAAACATTGAGGGGCTAATTATTGTAACTGAAAACACATGTATGAGAGTATGCGCATGTGTGTGCCATATAATAATAACTTACAATAACATCACTGAAACTGATGGAAGCTTTTGGAGTGAGTGACTGTGGGGTAAGTGACTGTTCTAAGTCCTTTTCAACAAATTTAGGACTTGGGGAAAGATACTTTTTTATGGTCCAGATGTCAAACAGCTTCTTGGACATGTTGGTACTTATCAATGTAAGTATGAATGAATAAAAAAGAGGAATAGGCGAAACTTCAGTACAAATAACAAGACAGTGAACGGAATCTGCAGATGTAAAAAACTGGTGACGTAGTGACGACTTGCAGGGAGTTGTTGTTGATCTAACGACTTAGCTGGCAAGCTAACGCCTATTGCAGTCGCATCCCATGAGTATATTAGCGCTAGCGCTAAGAGCTACTAGGGAGGTGGGGGGGCTCTCTGAGCTACAAAAGTTGCCACACAGTTGGGTAGCATGTCAGTTGACACTTATTATTCATTAGCTTGGAGCAATAGCTTCACACAGTTCAATTCAAAAGATGTATTAAATAAAAGCAGATGGTAAAACACAGCTAATAAGTCACAATAGCTTCCTTCTTGGACTACCTGGTCTATCAGGACTTGGTTTTGGTCAGTAGTGTATAATTGTGTACCAGAGGTCACCAAAACTAACCTTGAAGCAACAACAGTGTGCAGACTTATTCCACCCCTGCGAGCAAATGAGCTGATTATAATGATCCTGTTGAAACAAACTCATTTTGCTATGTGATTGTGTGCACATTTCACTTTAGACAGCATTGCTCTTTGCTCATTGTTCACACTTCCCAACTCTTCTCTGCCGCCTGTGGTAAAAACTAGTACACAGGCTAGCTGTGAGAGACAGAGAGAGACTAATTACTGGTGTCTTTAATATTCAGCTGTGATGAAGTGAGACGTTGAGCCGGCAATGAGGCATTTGGACAACCACCAAAGTGGCAACCACACGCACACACACACACACACACACACACACACACACACACACACACAATGCAGCTTATAATTGCAAAATTAAAGCAAGAAAATAGTTAGAGGTTAGTGAAGAGGGGGGCAGGGAGTCACAGATGGAGAGGCTGCAGAACAAAGTGATATTTAAATGTAGTATAGGATTGAATGAGAAGCAAAGAACCAATCACATAATTATATCAGAGATTTGTGTAAAAGCAAGTTTAACCAAAGAGGCAACGAGAAAGCAGGACAGGATATGAATGCTAATCAGCTGATGCTGCCAAACCAGCTGCAGCGCTCCATCATTTCCAGGCCATTTATGTGCTCTAAGCTGCACGATGGGATCAGCACTGATGGAGAGTGACGCACAGTCAAGTGGACTGAAGAGCCTCTGGAGCCACAAGCCACAAGTGTGGAAGTGAAGAAAACCGCCATACCCCCATCCTAAGAAATAAAGGCTTTATAAGACCTGAAATGTCTAAATGAATAGTTCTGCTCACTGCGTGACCAAGCTCAGACCCTCCAGTCAGACAGAGTTGTATTTTTGTCTTTCACATACCGAATATTTGATGTGTTTAAGGATGATAAGGAGATGATCATTTTTGCAATGCTGTCAATGTTCATTTGTACATTTCACACTTTGGGTCCAGAAGTCTAAGTTTTGGATTTTGGCCAAACCCTACTCCCAGACAGAATGCTGACATTAGAAAAGCCTGTATTATGTTCATGGTGATATTTTTGAACATTTAATGACAACTTTATTTGAAATTGGTGTGATGAGTAAACAGCCATAGTTATGGCAAATAAATTATGGTTAAGATATGGTTACAATTAGTCTGATAAGGTTAGAAACAGATTGGAAACATCCACCTCCCTGACTCCAGAGACCTTCTTTTGTACTCAGGCAAGCACCAGAGATCACTTTAAGCCACCACTGAATCATTAGCAAGGGCAATATACAAATGCATATTTGTATGCTACTTGCATATTAATGCAAAATGAAGTATGATGGAGAATACTGCAACAGATAGATGCCAAAAGAAAAAAACATGAAAAATAAAAGGATCAGCATTTGTCCAGAAGGATGTCGTAACAAACATGGTAGGGCAAAACAAGGATGAAAAAACATCCCAGATGATTAAAAAGTTTTTATTTGCCTGTTGAATTTTGTTTAAGAAGTATCCCACAGACAAATGTTTTCATATTTTCCTTAGAGAGTTCCTTTGGATGTTTTCCAACAAACTCTAACTTGCTGTTAGCAGCAGGATAACTAGCTGGCTTATTCTGCACGTCTCTCCAGCATCTTTTTGTTCTCTCCCCATCTCCCAAAATGACGACAAAAATGACGTGGAGTTTCAGTCAGGAAACATGTCCAAAGTTTTATAGTATGGCATGTCAGATGTGAACGCTTTCACCCCACCCTGCGTCTGGGCTCTGGTTCCTCATCCGTCCCTCCAAAAATGACACATCGGTGTCAAAACATGGGAGAGATGATTTTATCTGAGACAGCCATAAAAAGAATGCTTTTATTCAAACATTTATTACACTGAATTTCCCATGGAAATTATTCTCCTTCCCGATCCCATACTGAACCCTAACCCTCCCCCTCCTTCCCTGACTGGCCTCCTTTACTGCCATCTTTGGCATTTTACTTCTCTGGAGACGGCTTCTTCCTTCACCAACACACCAGACAGACGAGGACATGCAGTCACTGGCGATGTCACACGGGATCTAATCATCATCACATCTTAATGTGAACAGTGGCGCTGCATATAAATGTCAGATGTTGATTCAACTGAACCACATCTAGACATAATCTGCATATGAAATGTACAATATATAAATGCCAGGTGTTAAGGTGGCTTTTCACATTACTACGTACCTCAGATGAAAGATGTGCTCCCATTTTGAACCCATATTTCTAATTACAGTAGAATACTTTCTTTTTAGTATGATGGAAAATGCTTTATTTTTTCTAGACCTATATAATGCTGTTACAGGTGTTTCATTGCTACCCAACCTGGCGTAAGTGTCACCATAAAGGTTGTTAGTGATGAAAAGGTGAAGCTAATTCCATCTTTGCTGAATAGGGTGGTGAGGATGGGATTAGTCTATTACACCATCTTTTATTGCTCAATCTCCGTGTCTCCTCCTTACAGAATGTAGAATCTACTTAAATGGCAAGAAACCATTTTACTCTTCAATCCTTTGATTCATTTCCCCTCCATTTCAGTGATTGATGTGTATGTGCCTGTAGTTATACATGTGTTTGCTATAGCCTTCCCTACTTTCTGTCTTTTTTCTCACTTTACCTTGGACGACACGATCAATCAGCCACTTTGTGTCGTGTGAGTCTGGGAGTCTATGCACATACAGTATGTGCGTGTACATGAGTGTGAGGAAGGAGAGGCAGGTTTTTACAGTGTAGACTGTAAAAGGGGGCACATGGTAAAACCAAGGTTAGAATCTAACAGATTACTTTGATATAGATCACGACAAGTACATGAACTAGATTGTGTGAAGTGGAAAGCAGTCAGAATGAGTTTACGGTGTGAATGAGGGAATTTCAGTTGAGTTCTTTATTTTTTCTTTTCCATTTTGGAGTGAGCTTTGGTACTTAAGAACTTATTGCCTGAAACTGAATTCAAAATTGGCTGAATTTGGGTCAGCATAACACTGATACATTACAGGGTTAGCTTTGACCAGTACGCGTGGGTAGAAAAGAACCCACATTTACAGTTTTGAATGTCACATGCACACCATTTTGTTCAAATAACAATGAATCGGTTACTGTCACACACAACCATAATCATAATGGTTGGTAAATAACCCAACAGTTATATAAAACATAACAGTAGCACTATAGGAGAGCACAAGAAGCAGAGAAACAATTATTTAGACAACGATGTAGCTGGTCAGTACTTAACATTTTCCCGTCTGAAGCAGCAGCTTTCTGAAACACTGCTGTGACCATGTGCAACCTGCAACAGCAGGGTTTTAACTTGGTAGCAGGAAGCGGCTGTATGAACTGATTGCCGGTGCTGAGTCCGACCACACAAAAGCCAGCAGGGGAAAAGCAAATGGCAGAGCTGTTGACAAGGCTGGAAACCATACAAAAAACCTCACTGTCTTTCTGTCAGCTCGCTCTTTTGCCATTTTCCTTACAAACTTCGACGGGGGGCTTTGCTCTCTTTCCCTCCCCATTGACATTTCCTCAATTCACAGATTGGAGGATTCTCGCTTCGTCCCCCTTTTGTTGTTGGCTGATTAAGTTTAGCAATGGCACACTATTCCAGTTGGCAATGCCAGCCGCTCTTCCTGCCACTTACACACAAACTCCAAATCTCTTTCATTTCCTCCAATTCTCAAACGAATTTTACTGATATGTAGTGAAGAGTCCCATCCACCTCCCCTCTTCACAGCATCTCTGTGTTTCTGCTTTGTGTTCATTTCAGAAAGCTTTACTGTCATGATTCAATGACAATAACTCTAATAAGGGCACTTTAAAACTGGCTGACCTGAGCATGTAAACTATAATAAACCAAGTTTATTAAAATGTATTAGAAAATATCTTCTCCTGTTCTTCTCTCTGTGTCTGAATTCACTTCTATCCTTTTCATTGACATTATATTACATTACATTTGCTCATTTGGCATTAGGCACTTTTATTCTGAAATATCAATGAAACAGTAACTGTTCAATAAGGCAAAGTGCAATGAGATCAGTTGTTAGGCATGTTAGGGTGTTAGGAGAGAAGGTGCTTTCAAAGGAGATGAGTCTTCAAGAGATTCTTGAAGATCTGGAGGGTCGCTCCTGCTCTGATTGCATTTGGGAGCTCGTTCCACCATTGGGGAACCACAAGCGAGAACAGTCTGGACGTTCCTTGGAGGAAGGCAGCAGCCGAGAAGGAGCATAGCCTGTATGATTCAAGTTCAAGTAGATGGGTGCAGACCCAGAAGTCGCTCTGGAGGCAAGCATTAGTGACCTGAATTAGATTCTGGCAGTCAGCGGTAGCCAGTGGAGGTCATCGGATCATCGGAGTGCTTTTGCTTTTTTTTTGTTCTTCTCTGTTTCTTCCTCTCCTTGTTTGATTAGATGTATAATATTTTTTAGCTCTTCCTGTTTTTGAATTCATTTCCTCAAAAAAAAACAAAAAAAACATAATAATAATAATAATTCCACTGACTATAATTAATATAAAAGTGAATCCATCAGAATTTAGAGGAAAATAATGAATACTAAATAAATAAGAAGAATTCAAGAGAAGGTGGTTTAGTAAACACAAGGCAGCTGACTATACAATTAAAAGACATAACATAAGTTCAGCTTGTTGTAATGCTCCCAGTTCACAGTTCCACTTTGCACTGTAGTGGCAATGAGAGGAGAAAGCGGTCGGATTGTTGCCACAGCAACATGTGGCCAGTGTGGCTCGGTTTCCAAGGCACTTCCATGGCTCTGCTGCCACTTTCTCTGAAATGGCTGTAGCCTACAGATGGCCGGGGGCTGGACAAGAGGATATTTACAAAGACAGACATAAAGAGAGGAAGAGAGATAGCAAGGAAAAAAAAATCAACAGAGGGAGAGAGAGCAACAACTTTTTTCATTTCTCCTTTTCTGATCCTTTCTTTTACCTAAAACACAAATTTCCTTCTCTTTTCTATTCTTTTCTTTTAATCTCTAACACTACTGGTATATAAATCCAGCCTGTTTTGAAGCTGTTGCAAAACTTGACTATATATCTGATCTAATATCAGCTGAAATATCAGCATTATTAAATTAGTTTTCTTCTACAAACTTCACAAGAAACATATGTACATCAATATAATGTTACTATGGCTTTAGTTACTCTGTGGTCCACAATTGTATTGTGCAGTGATTATAATGTACCACTGATACTGAATATACTTGGATCTATTTGGAGTGACTCCATGTGTAAGACGTATTTCAGTAAAATGAGACCTACCTAGCTTGATGAAATTTAAGTATAATTAACGTGTGTTCCAGGTCTCTGCTCCTCAGAACAGAGCGGACCTGTTAAGACCTCTAGTCAGAAAGCAGAAATTAATTTCCTAACCAGCGGACTGACAGAGATGTGTGAGTTTAGGCTGGACCAATGCACTGGTTTTCTGTTATATCAATACTGATATTAGCTTTTTATTAAAAATCACAGCGGCTCACCGGGGTCAGTAATGTCAGTTTATTTAATTACTTATATTGAAGAGTGGATGAATGATGCACTTTTCATCGATGGGACAACCTTAACCTGACTGAATATGAAATTTTTGTTTGAGTCCACACAAGCATGGATGGGTGGATATGTTTTCCTGCTCTTGCCTGTGTGTGTAGACAATACAAAATGAATTAGTTCTATCTGTATCTGCAACAAACTGTACAGTAAAAGCACATGCCCATACAAGGCCAGTGCATTCACACAAGTGACCTCTTGACCTCTGTCCTTATAAGGTTGTGTATACGTGGATGAATGTATACAGCTGCCAGCACGACAACCTGGGGTTCATGGCACAGAGTGGACAGTCAGAGAACATAAACATGTCATATCTCTCTGTCTTCCTTCATCTTTTTCTGTTCTTTCTCACATATGGTTCCACTGTGCTGACAGCTAGTGGCCAGGTTAATCAATCAACAAATAAAACGATGCAAAATTAAAAAGGACACAAAATATATTAATATGGCCTTGATTTCCCTAAAATAATTAATATTGATTTATCTAAATGCAAAGGTCTGTATTTATGTGCGCAAAAGTGTTAAGGAAATGATTTTGCAGGCCAGTACCAGTTTTGCTTTTACTGGAAGGAATAGATTTTCCATTCATAGTATGTGATGTTTCTTTCAGGATTTTGTTCTTGTCAAGGTGGAAAAATCTTCAGATTGAAACCATCACAGGGCATTCTGCAGTGGACAAGGGCTGAAACACTGACTTTGGGAGACAGGGGTCCTGCTAACCAGTGAGAAATAAAGGTCAAATCTATATTCTGCACCCATCTGGAACTTTCAGTTTATAAATCACTATGAATTCTCTTCTTCCCTTATAATGTATGGCTTTAGGT
Source organism: Lates japonicus (assembly GCA_033238685.1). NCBI lineage: Eukaryota > Metazoa > Chordata > Actinopteri > Centropomidae > Lates > Lates japonicus. The sequence goes on from BRZM01000093.1 coordinate 42,167, forward strand.
CACATTAGTCAAGGGGCATTGCTCTTCAATATCACCACTATGACTCATGTGCAGGAAGTGTCTGAATTACAGATGTGTTTTCATCATGGTTTGTATTGTTTTACTATTTTTTCAAGACATCAGTGGAATTTAAACCTTAATGCATATCTGTAAATAAGCTAGCACTGTTTCAAAATGGCTTAAATAGAACTAACTGAGCTAATCTTTTTGTCTGACATTTTAACGACTGAACTGAATGATTCTTAGTTTTGAGAGTGATGGTTAAACAATTAAAACTTTAATCTGAGAAACATAGGTTAGTATGAATTAGTTGGTAGAAAAAGTTATTAGGACTCCCTCACTTCAGCTGAAGTTAGAGTCTAGCTTCAATTGTTGGCACAGTTTTAGTTTTAACTTTATGTTTCTAAGGCCTAACAAACCCTAACTGCCAAAGAATATAATTAGCAGTTTTTACAGTGTAGCTGAATGAATCACACAAGGACAAAAACTGCTTTTAAATCTTAACCTTCAGGTTATCTATCACTCCATCTCTCCCTTATGTTCCAGTAACACCAGTCTAATCTTAGTCTGTGAAACAGATAGTTCTGAGGTCAGGGATTTGTTCAGAAATGTTGTCTGAATGTTTTCGGCTCTTTGATGCTGTCAGACAAGGTGAAATGTATCTCTTCCGCAGCGGAAGCATAGCTGACCGGCCACACACTCGACACACACTCACATGCACACATACAAATGCCCACACGAGCGCACAAAAAAAAACACAAAGCACACGCACTAAGCAAGTCTACACATGTGTATTTAGGTCTGGAAACAGTGTTCACAGTCCCTGTTCTTGTCTGAACCTCTTTGTGTGTGTGTGTGTGTTATTCTCTCACTGTCTCTGTCTCTCTCCCACTTTCATTTACACATGGACACATGGACACACACACACACATTTTATTATCTGGAAAATAGGAATGAAATTTGACACGAAAGGCATGCCAGACCTTTGGCAGCAATGAGTCATAAATGCACACATACATTACTTCATTTTCCGGACATAGAAACAGAAAACTGACCCATACACACTCTTTAAACAGCACGGCTAACACTCTGCAGCACACACATACAGCTTCGTAAATCACTTTTTGGATCATACAGCCACAATGACAGGAGAGAAGAGAAAGAAAATGAAAGGATGAAATAGACATGATACAGTACAATAAAGATGAGTAACTCCTCTGCATTACAGCGGCATCATAAGGTAATTTTGGGAGCTACATTGAGAAGATGTGCACCTGCCGTTAGGGCAACAGTATAAAACATATTTTTATCTTTTTAAGAGAAAGAAAACAATGTGGTGCCAAAGACAACCTGACAGAAAGAATATAACAATGATGTAGAGACAAGAGGAGGAGGAGGACAAGAGGTTAGCATGCTGAACTGGTCCCTGAGGGAGTCACCTGACTGGCTGAGGGTCAGGCAGTGGTCAACCAATGCAGGCAGGCGTTTGGACGTGGACATAGACAACTGGTGTTTGTGCCTGTATAATGTGTACTCCGCAGGAAAGCACATGACACAAACACTACATAAAGTTGATCTTTGCAGATGAAATAAAATACATGTGAGCAAAAGTCTGTCCAAGACTTGAAGAACTTAAACTCAACAGCTATCAATCATTCTTTTGTAATATGAAGAAAAGTTTCCCTCCTCAAGTGTCTGGTTGAGGAAAACAGCCAAGTAAACCTCAAAATGCCACACTAAACCTTCTACATGATGGAGAGTGGGGCTAAAACTCCATTGAGAATTCATAATAAGTCATTCCTCGGGCCCCTGCATGAGTGAATCAATAAGTTGGAATGTGATTAACACTCTGCCAAAGCTGGCATGCAAAATACCAAAAGCCTTATCTGTTGCTGATGTGGAGAGAGGAATCAGGAAGTGAGGCAGATGGAGGGAGATGAGAAGAGACATTTAGCAATTTACCGGAGTAATGATCACTTCTGAAATGTGGGCTGAGCTCTTCAGTAGAAACTCAGATGTTAGGGGAAACATAAGTATGGTTGACGGCAGGTCTGTCAGTGTCAAGTGGAAACCTCCCTTCGCAGATGAAACATTAAAGCTCCAGTTGGCACCACATTCTGCACCGAGTTGTATGATACATTAAGCTTACACTCGGGTCACAGCCTTTTTCAGATTCTCAGATGGGCAACCACGCTCTGTCTGCTCGGCACTTAAGATATCAAAGTGCTATCAGAGTCAGAGTCAGAGGCAACAGGACTGACCAGCCTTTTTTTTTTTTTTTTGCTTGAAATACTTTGCTGTTAAATCTTTCTATTTCTTGAGGGCATATAGTTCACACGGCATGACACCTGACATGGGACAGAAAGAAAAAACAGCTGGGAAAGCTGGTCCTGATGTAGGTCTTTAAGGACCTGCAGACAACAATTGTGTAATTGGACTACTGTCTTAATCAGATTACTGGTAATCAGGTTAAAGTTAGCCTTGGTTTGTGTGTTAAATCAGATCAAACTGAGGCCAAATGCAAAACTCGACCTGCTGGCTAAAAACAGCCCATCTATCAACTCTGAATCCTCAATGTGCTGATAATAACAGGGTTATTTTAATGTTTTCCATTTACAGACCTAAAATGAAAAGCAGTCGCATTGGTAGCAGTAATGCAGAATGCAATCTCCTCTCAATAAAACACGCCTCTCATCTAATTCTCTGCCATCCCTCCGGCTGAATGAGGTGAGGGCTGAAAAACGACTGGACCTATCATTATCTTCAGATGGACAGCTATTAGAGAGGAAAGTGCTTCCTTCGTTCTCTTTTCTCTCATACTTCACTTTGCCTCTCATATTGTTTTGTTCTTTCCCACCTTATATAAACTTATGAATTCACAGGAAAAACAACCTTTTGACTCACACACCTTGTATTTTTACAAGTGATTTAACAAAGCTATCAAACAGTGAGCACACATGGTCATACATACAGTATTTCAGCAGCAGCCTGAAGACCAGCAGAGAAAATTATGGCCTTTACAAGGCAACACAATGAATGCCATTGTCATAGTAACCACATACAATGAAACAAACAATCTCACAAAGACAGAAAAGGAGGAGAGAGACATTAACAGCCAGATATTTGGGGTAAAAAAAAAAGAAGTCATTTTTTCCCTCAACACAGACAGACTCTGAACCAAATGTTTTGCATTCTGTTCGGCATCATCTGTCCTTTAGCTTAAACCTGTTACACAAACAGACAGAGCTCGCCTCCATCCACACACACCCAGACAGTTGACCCCACTCAGCTCCTACCGTCGTTTCCCTCACGACACGATTGAGCACTGCACTCCCCGAGGCAACAGACGGCCTCTACAGTTAGTGTAGCCACAGATGGTTCGGGAAAAATAACATCAAGGAATTAACACAATAGAACAGAACAGAAGAGAGGAGGTCAATTTTTTATTTTTTATTTTTTTTATTTGAAGGACATCGCAAATATCAGCTATACGGTGTTGTTGTTCTGCTGCTACGTATGAAAACTCACTGCATCACTGTGTGGTTTTGCTATATATAGTACAGCTGGTAACAAAGGTAACTGGTAACTGGTATAAAATTTTGATGATCTGATTATATGCAACAAATGCAGCCTCAGACACGTGAGAGAAACCAGGGATGCAATAATGAATACAACATATACTAGGCATCTCGATCACCAGTGAACATGGTCATTCATATTTACAGGGGATTGCCCCTTTACTCTCTCTCTCGCAGCGTTAACACCTCTCCTGGGTGTGACTCTGGGTTCAAAGTTCACAGCTGTCGGTGATGAAACATTGATTGATTGTTGCCATTTGGCTTGTCTGCCCTGCTCATTAGTCACAGGACAAGGGTCCGAGTGTGAGTCTGTGTTTGTGTGTGTACTGTTTGCATTTATTGTGTGCATGAGCTAGTTGTTGAATGTGTGTGTGCATGCGCATGTGCATGTGTGTGTGTGTGCGTGTGCGTGTCCTTTCTACCCATGCATCACTGTCTCTTAAGAGTGCCTGCTCAGCACATGAACCTCAACAAAGATAGTCAATAAAAATAAAAGTGAATTCCTGCTTGAGGCTCGGGCTTCATTCTCTTCACTAAATGTCAGTCCTGACAGGCAGTTTGTTCCCTCAGGAGATTAGCTCTCATATTGATCAGGAATAGTCTTTCCCGTTGTATTGATTTGACTGGCTGGGCTGTCCAACCCAGACCAACCATTCTAATAGATTTTTTAAAATTCTTGATCCCAAAGCTAATTTGTGTCATATAAAATCTTAAAAAAAAGCAAAAGAAGTAAAAAGAAAGACAGTTGCCTTACACAAGGACACTTAAACTGGGTGATTGCTGGCTAACAAGAGCAATATATATATAAAAAAAGAGAGAGAGAGAGAGAGAGAGAGACGCCTCAATATAAAGTGTAGTGTAAAGTTTAAAGTGCCAAAATGAAGCATGGCAAACCCAGTTCTTTAAGGATTATGTCAAACTGGGTTATTTATCTTTTTACGTCCAGCCTCAGAGGAAATGTAAATGGAAAGTTTTTTTACGCTTCTTCATGTAATGAAGCAAGCTGAGGTTCCCTGCTGTAGTTTCAGACAGAATTTAATTTATACGACGTATGATTTGGTGTCATCATCAAGTTAAATCCACATTTTTAAACAACTTCCACAGGAATTTCCTCAGGGTTCCTCAGTTACTGCTGCCCTGGGTTTCTGACTTTGTGGGACATTTTCACACCACCACAAGGAGGAAACTTGTCGACACACACACACTTTGCACATCTCACTCTTAGAATAACCAACATCATCATATATGTGACAGTGATGGGCGCGTGTTGTGACAAAGCGCTTGCTTCCTCCCCTGATGTCACCGGACACCTGTCAATCACACCCCGACACCAACCTGGTGAAAAAAAAAGGTCACACTCTCCCACACAAACCAACTCACACTGCCAGTTACCGGGCCCACTGTCTCGCACTATAACGCTCTGCTGAAGTCAAGAGTGACGTGCCATTCAAACTGTGTCAGCGTCTTCCAAACATGCTAATTACATAGAAGGTGACACATCCACCTCAGCATGTTTCATATATCATATATATCATATATGTGCAATCTCAGAGTTTTGAAATGTGTATTTCTCAGTTGAGATATAAAATTGTGAATGAAAAGAATCTGCAGACACTTCACCATCAAATACTGAGAAATACAAAACGTCAGGTATTTACTGGTACACAAAAAATTTATTTCAGCTGACCTTTTCTATCTCCCAGTGCGAACCACTTCTTTTTAGCTGTAGATATGTGTAGGTGACCAGACGGACATCACATTTGACAGGAGTGACAGGAGGGTCTCAAGTCAACAAAAAGTCTACCTTATCACAAAAACACTGCACAGATGCTTGTCATTCTAACACTCTTTTATCTGTGCTATTGAATCAATTAACTACAAATATAACATCAAGGAAAATATTGAAATCTATAATACTACACGAAGCAGCGGGAGAGAAGCAACTAAGGCTGTGATTATGAGTAGGATGTATGTATACTGTAATTATGTAATGTGTGTGTGCAAGAGAGTGTGTGTGTGTGTTATTGGGTAAGACAGTGACTGAAACACAGAGATAGAGATTCAGAGTGTTTGACCTTGAGTGGAAGGTAAACAACTCGTGACTTGGCAGCTTGTCCTCTCCAAGATATACACACACAGACACTCACACACACACACACACACATATACACTCACATACACACCTCCTACTGACGTTCTTGTTTATTGTCTGTTTTGCCTAGAAACACCCATGCTGAGAGATGACAGGACTTAGATCATGTCACACTAAGGGCAGATAAACCTGAAAACACTGTTTATATGAGAAAACTACTTGCGGGCCACACTCATTTTTCCACGTTTTTGATAAGTTCTCTTCTGAAAAACAAACACAACATCCCTCAACATTCCTCATCCTTCTTTGGGCAATCGACAAAACTGAGCATCACAGCCAGCATTCTGGAGTGAGAGTGGGACAGTCTGGTCCCTCTGCTAAAATTTTCAGCTGTTTGTTGTTCTTTTTTTCTTGTTTAATTTTTTTCAGATACCTAATGAACAGAGAGACTTGATTGTGCTCATAAAAGCTACTTGTTAACCAAGTAAATCCTGGGAGGTCGCAAAAAGGCCATCAATCAGATCATCATTTTACCCTCACAGCACAAAACTAATCAGACAACACAAATATAAACGGCAACAGAAAGTCCCACTCTTAACTTGTTATTTATGAGTGGACAAGGTTTTTGAAAAGCTCCATCTTAGGGTATGAAAAACACCACATAGGAAGCAAAAAGTAAGATGTATTTAGTTTAGAGTGTGAACGTGGTTTCACAATCACAAATGCCTTCAAATATTGATTTTTCAGACACTAAATGGGTCATTAGTGGTTGGTTAGCTGATAACTGCTGATAGCATTTGGTTTCTATCAGGGGCAAAAGCGATAACGACAAGACATTTCTCAGTTACTGTTTAAGCAAAAAGAAATGTGATGTTAAAAACTGCATACAATCTAAGCATATAGATAGAACATCATGCAACAACCACACTGTTCATAACATTAAGTAAAATAAACTGCATGCAAATTACATGGTCAATAAGTAGATTAAGTAACTAAATAAATGTACAATAAAAAATATACATAGTGACAATTTTTTTTCACTATTTCACTTTTTCAATTTTTCTGAACTGTCACTGACCTATTTCAACGATTAGGAGCAGAGCAAAACAAAGAAGAATATAACTCTCTGCCTTTATCATGTTTTTACTGTTGGACTGCAGGCACCGGCAGATGTACAAGTGCAGCTGCAAACACTGCTGTGTGTGTGTGTGTATGTGTGTGTGTGTGTGTGTGTGTGTGAACAACCAATCTGTCCATGTGTATGTGTTTTTATAATGTACGTCTCACCAGCATCAGAACTCTAGAGCTGCATGTGTGTGAAACTAGTGATAAAATCCCAAACTGTATAGCTGTGTATGTGTGTGGGTTACCTCTCTGTGTGTACGTGAGTGTGTGTGTGCTCGCGCAACCAACTGAGAAATTGTTTCCTCTTTGGTCTGTTTCATTAGCGACTCCATAATTACCACCCCATCTGCTCCTGGAGTTCAACTCTTCTCTCCCACATTCTCTCTCTCGTTTCACTCGCTAAATAAAAAAGATCCCTAAACACAGCCAGGAGGATTTGTTAGTGACATGCAAATTAACACTAAACTGCTTGCCCAAACAGTCTCCATGTTGATATAAGTGTACTCTTTAGTCTGTGGGTGACTTGCTGACTTATGGGTAGCAGGTGAATTGGTGTTTATTATCAAAACAGCATCTAGCAAATGAAGGTGCAGAGATTCAAATAGTGTTAAACATTAGTGGTTATTGTTGTTTATCTTTTATTAGACCTCTTCACCTCTACTGCTCTAATAAAACACACAAACACTTCTTCCTCAATAAGAATGACTTTCAATCCAATCTTCATACTAATTTTGGGCAAATCTGCAAATAACATGTCAGACCATCAACACTTGACATTGTTTTTCTACTTTAAAGCTGCTCTAAACTGACATTTTTATGTTAACTCTGACTAATATGACTACGCATACTAGCATTAACATTTTTTAGCATCGCTCATTGTTTTTGTTTTGCAGCCCACAACTTCACTCTGGTGATTCAGTATCACCACTGTCAATGTTGTTTCCAAACACACCTGCACACACACTACCTGCCCTGCACCAAACTGCAGAAAGAGTTAGCTACTAGCTAGTGAACCTAGAGGAGTATTTAGCGGATAACGAGCCAGATATTTCCCTCGTGTGTTTGTGGAGACCAAACCAAATCTAAAAGGAGAATGAATGGATTGGATTGAATCGGATTTACATTTAGACAAATGAATACAAATCCAAGATACATCACTCCAAATGAATGCTCCATGTTTGGAGGATGTGTAAACAGGCAACTGTTTGCTAGCATGTTAGCAATGTCATCTTCACAAGATGTTAATATGTCAATGTTGTGTTTACTGCTTGTTGCAATTCCACCAAGTGGCCAAAATATTATATTATAATATTATTACAAAATAAATATTTCATTATTTAACCCAAAGATGAACACAACATTATGGATATGGCCGTATTCTATTGGCAATAATGATGGAGATTTAGACATGCAACCTCAGGATGATACTTTTTTAAATGTCAGTGAAGATAAATACTTTGTAGAAAAATATACAGTATTTTCTGATGTCACTGTGTATTTCAATTGCTTTTTATCAAATTATTTATCAAGTTATTTGAAATTTACATTCAGCTTTGACAAAACATTTGTACGAAAAACACAGACAGCTGAGAGTCACATAAAGACACAGTGAAACATGAGCATACTGCTCTCATATACTGTGTAGGTTGAAATGAACAGGTGGATTCCCAGTGGGACGAAAGCTCAGTATCTCCATCCCCAGACCAGTCAGACACTGAGGGGGTTTGAAAATTAACAACGCAATGATGCTGCTAATTGGCTGGAAAATTACATTTGGAGCAAAGTGTCAAGCCTGCTGTGCAGGAGATGCGTGGATGGTGTGAAGAGTGCACGTGTGGTCTGTAGGTGCGTACATGCAAGCGTCCGAAGACAGCCCTTATGAACGGGAGTGTGAAAGCAGAGCTGTTTATAGTATGTGTGTATCTTAGTGCATGTGTGATTTACAATTACAGACGTGTTCTTGCTCTTTCCACATTTAATGTTCATACAGATTTTGGTATTTAGCTGATGTGTTTGTGGACTGAGGGGTATTTCTTTGTTATTATTTTGGGGATAAAAGCATATAGCGATGATGGGATACTAATTTATTGGACTATAGCATTACATTCAGTGAATACACACAAACAGACACTATAATGGCATTGTTTTCCAGGCAGCAAGGCACCAATGGCATCAAACATCTGAGAATAGAAATGCTGAGGTTTCAGAGGTGCAACCTGAGGAGATTTCGGCACAGAGTAACGGACCCGCATGGCTCTGAATCTACACAGACGAAGGATTTCATTACCAACATGACATGTACACCATTTGAAATAAAGACATCTACTTTGGCATGAAATTAAACCATGTGGGTTGCTGTTGTGGTTATGAGTCATCGTAACAGTAATCCTTGCTAAATTCCTCTGTTGGATTTTGACATTCAATGTTCAGGGGTGAATAAAGGCGCCACATACAGTATTTGATATCAATCTGTTATTGTCAAATTAGCATTGATACTTTGGTTTAAATACCACAAAGGAAGGAGACAAAGGCCGACCTGACTCGGAGACTGTATGTCAGCAAAAACATGTTGCAAGTGATTTTCCATCATTGCAAAGGCAATTTTTTTGCCAGGAAGACATGATGGCCTTTTCCTGTTTTTAGCAACAGATTTTCATCCCACAGTAAATTACCACTAACATCTGGATAAATATGATATCTGTTAAAGGCTGTGGGATGAATCCTTTCATTAAACTGAATTACATCAGCATTTTGGATTTGGATTCACAACGCTGTGATGTAAAGCAATACATCATTCAGAGTTTCTGAGTGAATCAAAGGGCATAATTATTATGTATTATGTAGTATTATGTGACCCCAGCTGCTCAGTGGAGGATCAGTGACCTCCAGTCTGAACTTACTGGACCATACAAGACCTACGGGATTTACACACTCATGCTCACACACACACAGAGACGTGCACACAGACACACGCACAAGTCCTTGTTTCTAAGGGCCTATTGGATTTCTCCAGTCTCTTGAAGTGAGTGTCATTCAGAGCCAAGATGGCCGCCTGCCTCTCCCTCAGGACCCTGGTGATTGCAGGCTATTGAAGGCTGGCGCACACACACACACGCACACACACACACACACACACAGACAGAGTGAATATATGGTACATCATGTAAATTCTGGAGCGATCAGAGTGATCCTGGAAAGGTTTAATTTGTAAATGAGACATTTTTTTCAGCTTTTTTCATTCAACGCGCTGGTGACATTTTTCCAGTTTTTCTATGACATGAGTAAGATAAATTATCTTTTCGCGAGTCATTACACCTAATACCCATATGAATCTACAACAATCATGTTATTCTTTGTGTTTAAAATAATCTCAAGTGATATGAGAGTGAAAAACATCCTTCAAAACAATTAAAGTCAGTAGCCTTATGACTTCAAGGTTGAATGGTAGTTTTTCGTTGGTGAAAAAAACACAATCCTCTGTGGAATAAGGAAATCTGAGGTAAAGGTTGCTTTTAGACACATAAAACGAAATGTGACTCTCGAGGCTGTGTCTTGAACTGGTCGGGTTTGAACAGTGACTTTTAGATCAACTAGGGGTGTTGCACAAACAACGAGGTCTACCATTTTTCCACTGTGACCCCAGCTGGGTGTGACCTTTGATAAACAGCAGCCAGTATTTACACCACTGCAAGACTGATAGCCTCTGCTTTCTCTGACATTTACAGAGCTGAGTTTTGGGTTGCCTTAGGGCCTGGGAGTCATACAGACACATGGACATAGAGAGAAAGACAGAGAGCTTAGCACCAATAAGAATTTTTCTCTTTGCTAAACCTTCATTCAGATGATAATTAAATGCCTGTCCTGACAGTTCACATTACAATATTTAACGTGGCTAGATATCAGGTTTTAATTAGTCACCAATAATGGAAAAACAAACAGGAAAAACAATCTATTAAGATTAACAATGCTGTTGCTTCACAGTCATCATCTATTGAGTCAATTAATGTTTATTTCAAAGCTTAATTAATGTACAAATTCAAAAAATCACTTTAGCATGAGGTGCAAGGCTAAAACTGGAAGTTATATATAGTGAGTATTCTAGGCTGTGAATCTTGTTGTCTGCTCTCACATTGGCCAGATGTTATGTAATGCTGTCACTTTATATGCACTGTATTTTATGTGTCCTTAGTGTCAGGTTTTAGCGTATGTTTTGCGTATTCATACCATATAATTTATCTATTTTATTATTTTTAATCCATCTATTCAAACCTCTGTGCTTTCTATGTTTTGCCTGGATGAATGACAAAATTCCTCGAGGGACAATAAAGTGGATTTGAGTTGAATCCTTGGTCAGTCAGCTGTGCTCGACATGAATGACGTCCCACGGTTGGTTAACGGCGCTGCAACGTGAATGAATGCAACGTCAAAACAAGACCAAAAGCAGTTGCTCATTTGTTACAGGTTTGTTTCAGGTTAGTGCCAGAACTCAGTTGAAAGATCGCCCCCTTTTCATCATTTTTTTTTTCCCATTCTGCCACTCTGACAGTATTTATCAGGACTTTTGATCTGTCCAGATGCTCATTAATACAGATTCATATTCACTCTTTGAAGCATGAAAAAACTGAGAGGTAAAGGGACAAATTTGACCCTGCGTTAGATTCAAATAGCTTTGATTTTTGGCTGCAGTGACAGTGGTGAAATATTTCACGAGCTTCTGTATTGATTAAGGCAGTAGAGTGTAAAAGTGGAGTTAGGGTCACCCCAGGAGGTCATGAAGGGAGGACCAGTCTGTCACCACTTAGATTACCTTGCTAGAACCCAAGCCAATCACGTGTCTAGAACGTCGACTGAAATCACTAGTGACCATCTCGGCGCGATTGCCCCCTCTCCCATACAATATACATGATTCAATTCAAACTGCGAACTACCAGCAGACAAACGACTTGTGTCTGTTTTGGAGGATTTGATCGATGCAGGATTGTAAATTCTAATTATTTAGTCGATATGAAAAAAAGTGATCTGCTCTGAATGTTCCTGGGGAGGCAGATCTTTTTTTTGTTGAGGATTTTAATACAGCTGGCTCACCCCCATGATCACAGCACACATCTACATACCACCCCTCCACTTCCTTTCAGTCCTGCACAAAGACACTCACATGCACACAGATGGAGGGAGGAGACACAGCAGACTGTGTTTGAGAGAGAAACAGGGAGGACAGAGTGGACACACAGGGACATAGAAAGAGAGAAGACAGACTGAGTGTGGTAAAGAGAGTCTGTTACTGTGATGGATGGGTAAATGAAATCACTTGCTGGTTTATTGATTTTTCTGGCTGGTCACTTACTGGTGGGGTTGGTGGCTGACTGGATGACGAACATAAATGAATCCATCATGCAGTTCTTTCTGATGTCCCTACTCTGTCTCTGGCCCAAGCCCATTTATTCCTAATAAAGATTTAAATCTTTAAAAATTGGTCAAAATATATAGTTTAATTTAAAATAAGAGCTATGTTATTTCATAAAACAGCTGGGCACTGTAATCGTCAGCTCAAACAGGAGTTAACAGTACATTTGTCGGGGACTAGTTTATTTTCAGGTGCTAATTAACACACATTTGGTGCTGTAGGAGACTGATCTGTAGGATCTACTCAACATACAGTGTTTATACTCACAGTAATGGCTCATACAACTCATACACCCAACAGAAAGTACTGGAATTCCTCCAAGCCTTGTGAGATTCAGTTTCATCTTCTTTATGTGCAGGGAGTTGCTGATTAAAGCTGTAGAGTTGAAAGGAGTCTTAAGGAGCCTGCTTTTTTTTTTGTGTTTGTTTTGTTTTTTTGCGAAAGGGGGACAGATGGTCAAGGCAAAGCAAAATCTGTGATCTAATCTGACAGAGAAAATGAGATAGGGTGAAAGGGACAGAAACAGGAGAGGGAGATAATTTGGTAAGAGAAGGACAAGCACAGGCTGAGAGAGAAAATTAGTAGTGGGAAAAAAAAACGAGTGGTTAGAGAAAGCGAAAACAAAGAGGTATAATCTAGAAGATTAAAGCATCTGTGGAGATTGAGAGGTGAAGACTCTCTTCTTTATAATTTCCTTTTTGCACACAAAGTCAAGTCAGGAGTTTTTGCTTGGTGTGTAGCTCCACATCTGACTGGTCTAGACTATATCCTGGTATTAGATGGCTTTGAATCCAACAATTATGTTTTGATCGTGGCTTGTTACAATTTGAGGAAAAAAACTGCTTGAGTCATTCTAAACATTTTTAGTTCAGACATGTAGCATTGCAGGTTACAATTTCACATTAAAACAAAATGTTACCACTGTAGTTTTTTCCTCAAATTGCCAATTGGACAGCAGTATAGCAGTTATTAGTGTTCTCCATACTACACTCTGTGTAGATGCTGCTGGGTATAAACTCAACCACAGTGGGGTTTTTTTTGTTTGTTTTTTTTTAATTCATAAGCCACGCTGAGTGAAGTAACAAGAATTCAATAACAAAATTATACCTCTGGCTGTTGTAGCAGTGGAGATGATTTGGCTCTCTAATATAAGGGTGCGTGTTTTGAGTGTGTGTGTGTTTGTTGGGATAAACGGAATTCTCACATTAGCTATCCCTGAAAATATTCAGCCATAATACCTGCTTATTGTCACTGTGATTATGCTAACAGGGGCTCTGCCTGCGAGTGCATTTAAATATTTGTGCGCACAGATACATGAGTGTGCATCTTCCTATTCTTGCTGGATTCAAGTCTCACATTAGGCTCTTTTTTTTTTTTTTTTTGTTCCAAGCATCCTAAAGGAAAATTTTAACCCCAATCTGTCGTAGCAGATCCAGCACAGGTTTTCCACAGAGAACAGCTTCTGAAGCAGCATCAGTAAAGCCTTCCTCTGCACACAGCTGCAGCAGAGCCTCAACAGGCTTACTATAGCACACAAGCTGTTTGATGTCTTCCTCAGCATCTGACACAACTCTTTGTGTTTACATAACGCCGGAAAAAGAGGGCTCTGGGCACAGTTTTCCATCTATATGTTCTAATGTCTCAGCATGTTCAAAGCGTGAGATACATCATTTACTGAAATAGAAATGCAGTTTCTAGCTGGTAATAATACTAGCAGGGATACTGCTAACAGTCTGGGAAAAAACGTAATGTGAATTTAATCAAGTTATAGAAGAAGTGGAAATAAAGAGGCACTTAGGATGTTTGTGATGATAAGAAAACTTGCAGATGCTAATAGACTGTTCTGGTGCTTTTAAAAGAGAGGAAAAAACACGTTGCACACATTTCAGTCAATGACATAAACCCTCTACCAAACATCAGCTTAGTAAAAACAAACCGAATCTGTCCACTTCAGTATTTCTGCTGACAGGCAAAACCCCAATTTCCAGTAACTGAAAAAAAAACAACAACTTTGTTTCTTGCTTGACAGCCTGCAGAGTCTGAGCTTATCAAACTTGCTTTTTAAAGGATTTTGTAAACCAAAGAAAGCAATCTGTCAACTGAAGTTTAAACACTGAAACCACCAACACATGGAGTCCTCTATAACTTGCTGTGACTGACCCCGCTGGAGAAAAAAAAGGTAGAAACTGTGGTGAACGGTGCCACTGGAAAATTTACCACCACAGAGAAAACCTTGTGTTTATATGTGTGTATACATGTGTAAATGTGTGTCCTCACACATTTTCCATCTCTAAATGACTGTATGTGTGCGTATGTGTGTGTGTGTATGTGTGTCCCTGTACCCTTCTACACTTTCTGTTCACAAAGTCATAAAAAAGGTTAAAAATGGTTGTGTGTGTGTGTGTGTGTGGTGGTGGTGGTGGTGGTGGTGTGCGGGGGGGTTGGAACACAGTAGGCTGGTGCTACACCAATAGTCAACATCTGTCATGTTAAAGCCCTAGCCTAAACATGGAAACTTTGTAGCCAGCCAACTGA
>BRZM01000093.1:57021-277798 GCA_033238685.1 Lates japonicus
TAGGCTACAGTGCTACACTAACAGTCAACATCTGTCATGTTAAAGCTCACTTAGCCTAAACATGGAAACTTTTTACTCCCCTGTGTGTGTATGTGTGTGTGTATGTGTTGTCATATGGAAGCAGGCCGCTGCCACGCTGCTTGCTGCTGCTGCTGTCGCTGCCGCTTCTCATACGCCAGCGGCGCTACGCTCGCCGCTGCCGCCGTGCTGCTGTCAACATATATATATAACACAACAACACACACACCGCCTCCTTCCGCCCTTCCTTCCAACCCTCCCCATTGCCATCGGTGCGTAATTTATAACAGGAACAACAGTGGAAAACGGATCATCCAATTTAATCTAACTCCACTCAGAGTTGTGTGTCCATCCATCCATCCATCTCCTAATCCAGTAGCCTTTCCATCCAATTACCTCAATCCAGCATCAGTGGACAAAAAAAGACAAGACAAAAAGAAAGAAATGGAGAGAGGGCGACAGATAAGGAGTTGAATGATTACAGAAGGATAAGAGGTGAAAGACAGAGAAAGAGATATTGATTTACACTGGACAAGTGTGTGTGTGTGCATTTCACCACACACAAACAGGAACACACACATATAAACACACACAGAGAGAGATAGAGCTCAGGTTTGTGATTGATATGAGAGAAAAGGCTTCAATGCCTGGAGAGTGCAGTCACATTACACAAACACACCGAGACACAAAGCTACACAAGCAAACATATATGGCAACACACACACTGGCCTAATACCTTTATAAATAAAATATAAATAGAAAGACCTGTTTTCATTTCATTAC
This sequence comes from Lates japonicus, assembly GCA_033238685.1. Classification (NCBI taxonomy): domain Eukaryota; kingdom Metazoa; phylum Chordata; class Actinopteri; family Centropomidae; genus Lates; species Lates japonicus. The sequence goes on from BRZM01000093.1 coordinate 57,823, forward strand.
TGCACAGCTGTATTAATTACCTTGATTGCAAAGAGAGAGAAACTCTGCCACAGTGAGGTGATGCTGCAGCCTGAGCATGCAGCATGTGTGATAAGGAATTGAGTCTGTGTGTATGTGCACGTATGCACAGTGATATAATATTAATGCTCCCTGATGGAGTGTTGCACCAGTTCCACATCAAAGCAGAGCAGAGTGGAGAAACAGGCACATACAAGCTTCTCAAACAGGACAACAAAACACTGAAGGGACAGACACACACGGATTCGATGCGTGTCTGAGTGCGCATGTGTGTGTTATTTATGCCTGTAATGGCAGTGCATGTGCCTGTGGTTCAGAGTAAGTGGTGTATCTTATTGATACTGTATTTATTTTTATTTCCCTGAAAACTGAAATATTCTACATTCATTTTGGTATATTTGTGCTACTATATTTTGTTAATTGTTATTCTGTGAAAATAGAAAATACTTGTGTCTACTTAGCTAGCTGACACTTAAGTAGTCATGAGTTTAACGAGTGTTTCATTTTGCATTTTTCTGTATTTTACAGTGATCTGCAGGTTATCATAGCAACATTACTTCTGCTTCACCTCCATTTTTCATACCTGAAAGTCCCAAAGAAGTTTCTGATACACTGTCTACATTTGATCTGGTTAGTTTTGGTGTTAAATTTCAATCTCACAGGCACACCAAGTAAATTTGTATGACATACCTACATCTTGTTGTAATGTGCACTGCATCTCCTTATACGTGACACTGATTGTTTATAGACGGGTGTGTCTGAAGTTGGCGTGTCAATTCAACTCATCCTCTCAGAGAATAACTTATAAGTTACGGCATTTTCAAGTTTCTGACCAAATCACAATGAAATATTTTGTCTCCTCCTGTCCCCATGTTCTACCATGGCTCATTTTTTTTTTACTTCTCTCTTCTTTTTTCTTCTTCTATTGTTTACTGGGTGACAAGAGTTGCCAGGCTGCAAACGAACCAAACCATGGTTTGATTGGGACTGAGACCACCTCTTTCGGTCATACCATGTTTTGGTCCTCTGATTCAGACCGTGGTCCGAGGCACCTTTCACATCTGCTATTTTGGTTTGGACCAAACTGGAAAGTCTGACTATCTGGACCAAACAAGCTAGGTGTGAAAACACCCTTAAAGCAGCAGTGGTAAAAGCTTTAATGCACTTTGAAGTGTCCTGGTACAGAAAATAACTCTGTAGCGGAAACACCACCCTGCTTCACATTAACACTTATTGTGAATGAAAGCTTACACAATGATTCCACTCACTGTATATTCAGCCCCACCATCCCTCACACCACTTTGTTTACTATGTTCATGTGGGTTTATTTTGGAAGGCAGAGACAAATAACGCATTTGTTTGCTTTGTTTACATGTGAATACTTCTTGGACTGTATTTTCCAGAAAACAGGTAAGAGTTAAGAGAAACTTCAGAATCAATTACTTCAGAGCAGACACCAACATAAGATGCTCTAATGCTCTAATTTAATCCACTTTCTCTCAATCCCACTGACATTATTCACTATCTGTGAAACTAAACATGGAGTTTCTCTAAAAGCTGTGAACCAAGTAAAAGTGGAGTCTGTTGTATCACATCACTAGAATGATGTGCTCCACTTACACTGACACTGTGTCTGTGTACTGTACGCATCAGGACCAGTCTGTTATTTCACTATAACGATTTGCTCCATTTACTGTGAGTCTGCGTTTGGGTATGTGCACATATACTTATCATTTTGTGTGTGTGTGTGTGTGTGTGTGTGTGTGTGTGTGCTAGCATGGCAGGTTGTTCTGCAGTGAGAGCCTGAGGTCATGGAAAATATGCAGCTAGTTTACACTGCTTCTCTAAACAATAAGAGACTGACAGAAAGTGAGTGAGGCATTCGGAGTGTGTGTGTGGGAGAAGGAGCAAGAGAGAGAAAGACAGTGTGTGTGAAGTGGTAAAGGAAAAAAACTGAGTCAGAGGAAGAGAAGGAGAAAGGAGAGTGATGAAGAGGAAAACATCTTTTTTATCGGCTCTGTCTGCCCTTCCTTGGCTGGAAAATCATATTTCCGTGTGTGTGTGTGTGTGTGTGTGTGTGGGGCCTGTGTTAGTCAGCAAAAAGCCTAGGAAAAGAGCATAAGTCGTGTTTTAACATTTCCACATGTGCAAAAGCCCATGTAAGAATCTATAAAGCAAACATCTTGGTAGTTCACTACTGCAAAAGTCATTTTTTACACTTCAATGCGGGTGAGTCAGTGTTAGCTTAAGTACACATCCGTTACTGAAACACACAAGGCAACTGTCACAACAATGTAATGATATTACGCAAATAATTTGCAAAAGTGCATAATTAGGAACAACAGCAGCAAGGGAAAAAAGCCAGCAGCCCACAAGCATTCCCTCACTGATGCAATGGCCAATCAGAATCAAATACTGTCCGATACTGAAAAAGCAACATCTGCTTTTACACAGTGATTGACGACTCCAACTTAAAATTAACTGCTAAATAAACATAGGTAAATTATGTCCTGCAGTAAGCTGGAAAGAACAAGAGAAAGCTGAAGCACACTGATTCTATTCTGAGTAAATGAGAGAGAGAAGATGATCAGAAGAAGCATGTCGGCTCAGTCGGAGGCCGAGCACAGTCAGCCATCAACTCTCTAAACAGCTGCCCACCCACACACACACACAGGTACAGAAACACCCACACAAGAATCAGCTTGCATCATGCACAGATACACACACACATACACACACCTACAGTTCAAGATAAACACTCCAGGCACTCAGTGGTTAGAAAGATACACAGGTGAATAGACAGACACAAACACACAAAGACACGAGTGTGATCATAAATCGTAAAACCAATACACACACACGCAAAACTAAATGACTCACAAGTATACAAACCAACCAAGTTGACATATTATGCTGTGCTTACTTTTTGTCCCCAATTCATCCACCCTGCCCTCCTCACTCAGATGACTTTGTGGCTCTAAAAAACATCACACTATTTCCTCCTTTGCTCTCGACAGACAGGAGTCATATTTCGTAGAGAGACGACTGACGCAGCTGATGTTGGGAGGACAGTCTCATACATACAATAAATGGCCACACTTGAGACACACGCACACAAACACACACACACACATGCCAAGCACAAAACTGCACAGCCACTCAAGCAAGCGCTTCACTTTCTCAAGAAATTGATTTGAAGGCTCGGAGTGAAAACAGAGAGAATAAATTCTTCTCGTTCCTCTTCTTCTCATATCTGAAGGACCCATCTGGGGCCGTCCAAGCCTGCTGCCTGCCCGCATGAACAGCCCTGCGCTGACAACAGCTGCCAATCATCCTGCCAGGCCATTGGCCAATTAGGACAGCGTTGCCATGGTTACCGGCACACACTCGCACTCTCACTTCTCACCTCCCGACGGTGTCCGCCTACTCACGGCATGGAGAGGGAGATGGAGGGAATGATGGGATGATGAAAAGAGAGAGAACTAGAGAGGTGGAAAGAAGAAATGAAACACTTGGAACAAACCTGTAAATGACAGCTGAGTAATATTTGATTTCTGCATTAAAAACTGTGGGAGCTGCGGGCTGCAGTGGGATTGCGTGACTGTAATCTTTATTGTATCACATTCTTAACTAGTTTTCCCTGGAAATGTTACAAGCAAGAGGAACAGGTATTGTCACCAGTGTCTCCAATTTGGCCAGGTTTGAGCAAGTTTGACTTCTGAAGAACTCCAGGATACATTGCCTGTTGAAATCCAAAACCCTACCACATTCCACTGAGAGAGAGATCGTCCTAAGTAACAGGATATTCATGTCTCACAACATCTATCATCCAATGAGAAATCAAATATTTGAGCGAGTGAGAGTACCAATAGGCAACATAGCAAAAAAGTATTGTTACAGCCTCTGAATGACGGACTACAGATCATTATTTTGTTTTGACAGTAATGGAAACAGAATGTTTTGGAAAATAACTGTTCATTTTGGCCTTGAAAACACTCTATTGTATTACATCTTCATCCTCTAATTTTGTTATTGTATTGAATCGTTCAAGTATTATATAACAATCATTGATGGGTGAATGTAACCTAAGACAGACAGACGGAGGAAAAGAGCCTCTGCGTCTCATGATGATTTGACGTAAACAGGCAAAAACGCAACACTGCACGAACACACACTTAAACACTCTCTGGGCAAGCATGCACCACAGGGCACATGCACATAATCCTGCAGAAGCAGTGTTTGATTTAGTGTTCAAACACAGACAAGAGCACACACACACACACACACACATATTGCCTTCCCACATAAAAAATGCTGCCTCCAAGTAAAAATCAATAAAATGCTTCTTAAATTCCTCAGCTTCTCAGAGAGGAGGAGAGAGAGAGAGAAAGAGAGAGACCTTGTCTGACAGTTGTTCCCATTCCTCGCTCATCTGATCTTTGGGAGATGAAGGTAAGATATTCAAGAAAGAGAGGAAAAGAGATGGGAGGACGGCGCAACGGGGAAAAGAGAGACACCTACAGGAGGTGTTGAGGTGAAGAGGAAAGAAGTGAGAGCAGAGGGAGAGAGAGACAGAGAGGAGAATCAACGTTTGCTTGAGGCTTTGAAAAAAGGGAGGGAGGATGAGAGGGAAGGAAGTAGGGGAGTGAATGCAGAGAGGTAGCAGGATGAAACTGAGTTACTCATGGCACTAAGGATAGGAAGGTGAGGGATGTGAGGAGAGAGGGGAGGAGAGGCTGAGAGAGAGACAGAGAGACAGAGAGAGAGAGAGAGAGACAGAGAGAGAGAGAGAGAGAGAGAGAGGGAGGAAGGACAACCTCAAAATCCAAGACTTGAAAAAACGAAGAGATAGATGAGGTTGTGAGATCTGACCAAGTTATCTGAGGAATGGAGGGAACGTGGGAGGAAAGGGGTTAAATGAGATGAGGGGAAGAGAGGAAAGGGAGGATGAAAAGAAGACGGCAGGATTGGAAACATGGAGAGAGTGAACAATGAGCAACAAAAGAAAGAGAGAAACATATTAAGTCATAAAAATGAGTTATTGCAGGACAAAAGAGGACAGAAAAAAATGAAGCCAGGGAATGAGAGCGAAGAAAAAATGACAAGAGAAAAAGGGAGGGAGAAAAAAAAAAGAGCGAGAGATCCACAGCAACAAAAAAGCATGATGGATGCAAGGATGGGAAAAATGAAAGGAGAGAGGGAAAAGAGGAAAAAAATGACTGCCCTCTGGAAAAAAAAAGAAGGAGAGAGTAATAGGTGGGGTACAGGAAATTAAACGGGGGAAAAGAGGATGAGAAAGAGAGAGAGAGATAAAACCTGTGATATCCAAGATGCGGAGGAAAGGGTGCAGGAGGGAGGGAGGGAGCGCAAAGCATGTGGAGATCAATAGTGATTAAGTTGGGGGAGAGCAAAGAAGGAATCCAGAGAGGATATAAGCTGAGACATACATCAGCGGAAGATACCATCTTAAACACTGCTGGGGTGGGGAATCACACTTTATTCCTTAGCCCATTTAGAGATAGCCATGAGCACAGTGGAGGAATTCAATTCTTGAACCACCAACCAAGGCAACTGTCAAAGCACAGAGTTGACAATTCTTCTGCTCCATTTATTTGGCAAACTGAGAGAGATATTTAAAAAGATATTTAGAAAAGTTTTTGTTGGAAATTACGTAGTAGAATTGAGTTTTTAAATAAATGAGCTTTGGGAATTCAGGGATGCAACGGTAACAGTTGTTTTTTTTTCCAGAGTGAAAACGTGAAATAAAACAAACCAAAACTCATGACACAGCAGTCTCAAAAGTTTAAGAAATAGTCCAGTATTCAATATTTAATACACTTATTCGCAGACAGATGAGAGTGGTATTGTTCTTCTTACCTTTCTCTGCCAGAAAATGAATGCCATTTCCAAAATGTCATCCCATTCTTTTAATGAAATTATTTTACTAAATGACTGACATGTATGTCAAGCTGCTACACTGTATGGTGGATGCCACCTGAGCATGGCCTGACCACCAACTGGACAAAGCAGAAAACTGCCAGAGGGCCCTGAACCCTTAAAGCCCCAGAAATCCCCAGGTTCACTGCTTGTCAATTTTGGTAACTGAATCACTAGCAGACTCTTTTGGGACTTATGTACTATCTTGCAGGGGCCCTTGTAGCTTTAAGACTTGTATGTAATTATTCTTGTTTGTTACACTCTCATGGTTTATATTCCCTGAATGAAAGTGTGTTTATGTCAGGGCCCAAAAGAAAAATCTTTACCCCAAGAAAACCTTCAACTTGTTTATCTGCCATTCACCTCAGCACCTTGGCTTGGTTTGGTTTGCTGACAACATCCTAATGTATCCATAGAATATAACACATTGCACTTTGTCAGGAATAGAGTGATACAGTCCTATGTCCATTGTTATCCTTCATGTTTTAACTGCCACAATGGCACCAAGTCATAGACCTAGACTCCATGTTTCAAAATCTGCCTTCAGTAATGTTTGGGTGACAAAGGCACTGCATCCAAATCCATCTACAGTCTACAATTTAAACTCTTAAAAAATACACAAAGAACAGGCTGAATATGAGCATCAGCTCAGACTTCAGTCATTTGATTGTCTTCTGAATATGACAAGCCGCTGGTTATAAGATCTGTATTATTCCATCTGTCTGATTTTACTTGCACACCAATCTGCAAACAATAATGAAGCTTGCTGCATGAATTTTCCAGAAGTAAAAGGTAGTGAAGTGAGTAATTTCTGGAACTACAGTATATTCCTTTCTGACAATTACCAACAACTGAATCATCAAAACTCATTATCATCCACATTTAACTTATCTAAGCTGTACATACTGTAGATGAAGTAACTCTGAAGCTCATGAAGCTAAATAACTTTTAATGCCAAACGCCTAACACAGCTTTCATCAGTACATGTGACAGTGACGAAGCTGTATTTTCAGCCTTGTGAGCAGTTCAATTGAGCAAAGCAACATAAATCATTCTAATAAACACAACTCCAGCTGTTTTGCACGCTAATCTCCCCCTGGTGTGTTATTACTGTTAGAGGGGTCAGCTCTCAGTCCTCCTGCCACTTTCTACATCTGACTGTATCTGAGATGAGAGGGAAGACACCGTATGTAATATTCACCAGGAGTGAGCTGGGATTAAAATCTATATTCTAGAGGTGAGAGAGTGAGGAAATGAGAATGAGAGACAAAATAAGGAGGTAATGATAAATGGCTTTATTCTAAAGATCCCATACCCTTGAAACACATTGTCTCTCTTGCTCATGCACACACGCGCTGTATATACCAGTTCAGAAATGAATCTTGTGAAACATTCATTATACTCACTGCAGATCCCACAGATCTCTGTCTGGACAATCCATCATTTACAGCAGGAACCAGTGGCGTGTTTTGAAGATGGATGTGTCAATTTCAGCAACTCTTAAAGTGCAGCTAAGGACACTGTAATAGTATGTTCTGTTTTTTTCATTTGCCAGAGAATAAGGGTAAAGACAAAAATAGTAGTCATGTATAGTAAGGGAGAAAGAAACAGAAAGATGTTACAAGCTGGTTTTGGATAATCTTTGCTCCCTCAAAGAGATAACGGTCTTTTTGAAAACATGAATCCTCTCATTAGCTGAAAGAAGGTTAATCAAATGCCCTCCTCGTGTTTCTGTCATACTGGTTTAAAATAGAAGCTGTTACACACCAATCATGGACCTAATTGGACATGGTGTAATTCAGGATGCACACACACAAACTCACACACACACACACACACACACACACACACACATATACAGGGGCACTCTCATATGCACGCACACTTATCTATTAAAAAATTACCCGGCAATCAAGAAGTTGTACCCATTTATCCAAGTGCTCTGCTTTCCAAAAGTAGCTTTTAACCTCATTTAACACACACACACTCCCTCTCCGTCGCTCGCTTTCTCTGTCTCTCACACACGTACACACACACGCACACACACACACTAGACAGTTGAGCTAGTTTGTGGCTAATTGGTTCTCCATCGATTGCTCTGATTGGTCACTAAATTACACCGTCCAGTTTTCAGTGATTAGCGCCAGCTGCATGGTCATTCGTCACAGCTCCACACACATCTTACACACACACACACAAAGTGCTGTGAAGCTGTACAGCACCTTTCATGGTTTTGATCTAACAAGTTTTGAATCCTGAAATTACTCTGCCAAGATGACTCAAGTAGGAACCGTTTTTATCACACTTTTCATTACACAAGTGTCTCAAAGTTATCGCTGACTGTGGCTCAGGTGGTTGGGCGGGTTGTCCCCTTCGATTCCCGGGTTCTTCTGTCCAGGTGCTGAAATGCGCATGGGCAAGACACTCAACCCCAGGTTCCTTTACTTGTAAATCGCTTTGGATAAAAGCATCAAATGAGTAAATGTAAACTAAAAACACCCCCATCTAAAGGAATGTAAAAATGTGGCTGAAACCTACTGCATACAAGACATAGATATATTGTGAAGACCTTGCTGGCTTTGAACACACATGCATAAACTCAACAGCACATTCACCCACAGTGCATTGTAGCTGTGGGACAGTTGATGCTGGAGACACAGATGCACAAATATCCCCTTAGAAACCTTTTCTTCCTACTTCAACACACACTGCACTCTTCAGACGCCACACACATACAGGTATAAACCCTCTAGCTTCCGAATCTCTCCCCACGTCAGCACACACACTCACGCACAGACGCTTACACACTGCCGTGGATATGAAATATGAATTCTCAGAGTGGCAGATGAATAAAAGATGACAGTGGAGGCGGTGTGGAGGGACCTGCACTGTCACACGTTACTAAAATCAAACCTTAGTCGGGATTTCCTCTTTCTCTCCGTGTTTATGGGGGAAGTGTCAGAGCGCAGCCAGGCTGGGCGGCGTTACACTTTCCTCTGAGGATTCTCAGTCTATCTTTAGTCTCGGGCCCTCTGCTCCTGGTCTGCCTGGCTGACAGGTAGCAATGCTGCACATCCAGCTGATCAGAATAATTTCTAAATGCTGAAAGGGCTAACATAAATGCAAGCTCTACAGTGTGTTTTTGATTTTTTTCCATTTTTGATTTGACTGTTTCTTTTATGGTCACACTACGCACACAGTAGTAAAGCAGGACAATAAATATGAAGCTACAGCTAGCAGGTGGCTAGCTTAGTTTAGCATGTCTTAGCACAAAGGCAGGAGAAACAGCTAGCCTGGCTCTGTCCAAAGGTAACAAAATCCACCTAACATCACTCCTGCAGCTCAGTAGTTAACATGTTACATGAAAAAAATGTGCAAAAATGATAAGTTGCAGTTTAAGTGGGTTATGTGCCAGACTACTTCTTGGCTGAACACAGTGACTGGTTGACACAGTGACAACAAGACAAGCCAAAAATCTTTTTTACTGTGCAGTGCATTTCGGTTTCAGACTGATTCTGGAAATACCTTTAAAACTGTAGATATTGTTAAAAAAAAAAAAAAAGAGGGAGAGAGAGAGAATTCTGTGGGGTTTTTTTAAAAGAAAAACAGTCACTGTCAAAATTGCCTGGTCAATGCAGCAGTTCAGCAGAGTCAAAAGTAACACAGCAAATCTTGAGCTTGAGGTATTATTGTTCCCAGTTTTGTCAGATCAGAGCATAATCCTGCACGGCACCATGTAAACCTCCCTGACTCGGTTACGTCAGAGAAAAAAAAAAACATGTTGACAAAAAAACAACAGATTCTTTATTCCCAGGCTGTTTGTGAATGTAGGAGAAGATTAAGGGAATTCACATCTGGCAGACAGAGGAACAAATATAAAGCAAAGATTACATCACAGAGAGACAGACAAGGAAAATTACTAATAAACCAGATAGCTCACTGTTATGCTGTTGCTAATAGTATTTCTGACATGAGAGACGTATCAGTGAAGCTACTGTTGACAATAAGACAGAAAAAAATGCTGAGAGGGGAAAATGAACCAAGAGAATGACAGGGGAAAAGATGAATTAAAATTGATGGAGAAACTGAGAGAGAATCAGGTTGACAAGCAGTCCTAGCATTTTTATGTATGTGTGATTCAGGCTGATGGACCCATCTGGTCCTCAGAGAGAAGCTCCAGGCTGATCTGAGTTTTAATGATCAACCACAGGACACTCTGACCCTAAACACATCCATTCTAGTGCTTACAGTTCAAATCAGTCCAACAAATATAAACCTGCGGGGCAAAGGTTATTTTTAATGTAATCTCTGCTGCTTTAAGTAGAGATCCTTCTCACTCACTGAGTTATCTATTTCATCTACTTACATACTAATGGGGGACTATCAAACCTTTATGATTCCTGGATGTGTGTGAGAGGGCAGCCTCTCAGTGGGTTCCGGGGAAACATTACTGACTGTACCAGTGTACGTTTATTATGCAAGGACAATTAAGTGTTTATAGCTGAGTGACTGGATGAATTCATTTGAATGAATAAATGGACTTAATGTGTGCAAGGCCAAATAGGAAGAAAAAAAGTGAGTGAATAGGCACTTAGAAGCATAAATGACAAAATAACTGAATAAAATGAGTGAATGAATGAAAATCAAGGAAAATAGATGTATGAATAACTGACTGGATGCTGCTTGGATGACTGACTGAATTGTGAGTGAGTGATCGTGAATGAATAGTGAGTGTGTGTGTCACAAGCATCAACATCTGGCTGAACATCTGCCTTTCAACAAGAGAGGAGAGACAGAAATACCAGAGAGCAGGGCAGAGGTTGGAACCCTGATACTGAGTGTTATGAAATCATGCAAAATGTCCCTCAACTTTTATAAATCTTAATTTTACCTGACTCATTTGTTATTTGCCTCATTTGTGTTTGTATTGTCATGAAGAAGAAGAGATTCAGCTGGCAGTGGCAGCAGAAACACAGCTTTGGGTTTTGTTTTTTTTTTTGTTTTTTTGGGCACAGGGCTGTGACAAGCAGCAGTCACAGGAGAGAAAAGTCAGACAAATTAATGGTGAGGGCAGCTAAAGCACAGCTGGAGCAGTGCTACAGGCTCTGTCTGTGTGTTAGTGCATGTGTCTAACAAGTGTGACGGGTCAGCCCCTTCTCAAAGTGTGAGGTTTAAAATGGGTATAGCAGAGACATACACACACACAACTGCACGTATACAAGATACACACACACACACACACACACACAGCCTCTTACTCTCACTGTTGAGCTGCACTGATCCCATGTTTGCTCTGCTGAGTTCCCACCGATCACGTCTCCATCTTTCGTTCTTTCCCTTTCTTATTTCCTTCCTACCATTTGAACTTCTCAGAGGTTAAGAGGAACATTGTGCTCACCAAGCTAATTGCTATGATCAGCAAAAACAAGTCAGACTGGGCAAGATACACCAGCAGTCATGATCAGACAGGTTTTAAACAAACCCAGTGGTTAGCCAAATTCATTTAGCCATTTCAGCTTAGCTCACTTTCAGTTTTACCTCTGATTAAAATGATTTAAGTAATAAAAATGGCTTGTTTACAACCTATCTGATCTCAGCAAATACTTAAGTGAGTATAATATTATCGTAACTAATAGAAATTATGGCCAGAGTTATGAAAATGAGTCTCAATTTGTACTAAACTGGATTTATCCTTTAAAAAATCTGCCGTGCTAAGGGGAATGCAATGATGGATGAGGGGAAAAAAGGAAAGTGAATGAGAAGAAGAAAATGAGTGAGTGTATATTTCTGTACAGTTCTAGATGAGTTAGAGTGTATGAGGGTCACTGAGTATACAGAGTGGAAACTGCAGGCCCCTTATGTCACTGTATGTGTGTGTGTGTGTGTGTGTGTGTGTGCATGTTTAGTTTGCACTGCAGACTACACAAACATGTTCTCTAGTCTAGTCCAGACTAGGTTATTTATGTCCAACACATGCACACACACACAAACACACATGCACGAGCGCACACACACACACACACACACACATGGGAGTCTGTAGTCTTTCAAGCTATTCAATTACACAAATTGCTTTGCTTCAGCCACGGTCCGTTAACTTTTCCTACAGGGAAATGACATATGTTTGCAAACATGCCAGGCACTTAATACACACACACACACACACACACACACAAACACAGAAGACAGCTGGTCCACTGACCTGTGTTAAGTCATGACCTCATATAATAGACACTCAAAAGACACACACACAAAAAAACACAGTCTTGATTATGTGCCAATATGCATAAAGACTAATTGAGCAGACCACATTATGGTTGTACATGGTTTTCCTTCATAGCTGTGGTGATATCAGTCTTTGCTGAATGGGTCGTAGTTCTGCCTGGTCCAGACAGATCCAAACAACGCATTAGTCTGATTGTCAATATCAGACCAACTGCAGCTTAGCAGGAGGGGATCTTACCCTTCTTTCTGCAACAGGGCCACAGAGAGCTAATCATGCTTTACTTTAGTGTTCTTAAACAGAGCCAAAAGGGAGTTCTCAGTACTTACTTTAGCTTTAACTTGGATTGCACTATACAGCTAAACAGTCCTCATTAAGCCTTGTTAAGGCCTGGTTCTCTGCAGGAACAAAGAGGACCAGCCAGAGAGGGCGAATGCTTATTTATTGGCCTGGATTTCACTGTAACGACACAGACTGGAGCTTGTTAATGGCTTACTGTCGATAGGTTTTCCCAGCACAACTAGCCAACGCTAACTTAGTGTCATTTAGTCTCCTGCTTTTGTCTTTCATCTCCTTCCTTGTCACCATATGTGCAAATAACAATTCTTCTGTCTTTGTCTGCACTGCCACACACACACAGAGACAGACACACACACACACACACACACACACACAAATAGTTGCTGCATCTCATCCCCTGACAGTCTGATGAGAATGTCTTGTGATATGTGAGTCGAGAGACACAGAGGGGAGAAAGGGAGGAGGAAAAACAGCACACTAATCACTCTATCGCTGTGGGGATTAACAGTGGTAAGTCAACACACACACACACACACACACACACACACACAAACACACACACACACAGCCCCCTGTTCTTCTCCACCTGCCACAGTTCAAGGGTGAGCCGATATCCTGTAGAAATGTGCGTGTGCGTGTTATGGATGTGTGTACCTATGATTATGTGCGTGATTGATGAATGTGAGACAACAATTTGCATTTCATGTGTATATGTATATTTGCATTTATGCAATGGGCTCTCTAGTAGTTTCTGTAATCCTGCTATGTCTCTCTGCTAATGTTGCTGTGATAGAAGTTTTACACAGAGAGTGAGAGAGAGCGAGAAAAAGAAAGGGTGAGGTAGAGACTTGCAGAAATGTCAGAGAGATTAGTAGAACCATGTAGAGAGGTCTGCTAGTGCTGATTCAACAAAACACTATAAAGTTAGTGAGTTCTAAAGGGGGTAGAAAGCTGCAGAGTTGGAGGGTGAATGAAAGAATAGGGCGAAAGAAAAGAGAGGGATGAGAGAGAGGTGAAGGAAGGATAAAGAAGCTGACAGTTATTTACCTACTGCATTGATAATTATGATAAAAAACGTCAGGACTCACATTTTCCAAGTTAACTGACTGTTCTCTCTTATATGCACTCCTGTTACAAAATAAGTGAATGTTTTCCTGGGGATACTGGGATTTTAAAGTGGTTTACACAGATGGCATTCTGAGGCTTTGTGCATTCAAGTCATCTATAGTTTGTAAAGGCTGAGTGAGGATTCAACAAGATGCCGATCCAAACATGGCAACACTCCCCCTCCTGGACTATACTCAGGCTGCTGCTTCCTAATGGGTTACTCCATGATTAGAGCAGCTAAACAATCAATTATTAATACAGTATATTAGAAAAAAATAACATACCAGACAGGTAGCGTAGGTAACGTAAACTTTTTATATATATCATGAAACCAGTTTCAGACAGACTGAGCTCACTGGAATCAGTGCAGAGACACCGTTTTGGCAAATGCCAGATGAATAATTAGAGCAGAGACAAATTGAAAAAGGTCACCGAATCACATAAGAGCTCTTATGATTTGTCATCTTTACTTTCACTCACTCCCCATCTTCCTCCTCTCTCTCTCTCTCTCTCTTTCAATGTAAGCAAATGAACTCTGTTCATGCACGCGTTGCAGCAGCTGTGATTAATTTCCCAGTTTTGGAGGTTATCTTTTCCATCTGGATGGCATGCCAACACATTAACAGATACAGTATATATAGTCCATCTATCTGCTTAAAATATGTGGATAATTAAATTGTATGACCTTGCCTGATGTTTGTATTTAGTGCTTTTTTTCACCTACAAGTCCATGCATACCCACTACCTGTGACAAAGTCCCCACTGATTGTAGATATCTTTTCTTTTGTAGTGTGATTAAACAAAGGGGTTAGAAAAGTCATTTGAAATGGCTGCCATTCCTGCTGTCATGAGCAGTTATCATCAGCTGTAGAAATAGCTGAAGCCCAGATTTAAAAACATGATTTAATTCATTTGCCCCACAGGTTTTGGTGCATTGGTTTAGTGAAATATACCTTTTGATGAGAAGTATTTTCACCACATTACTGGTTGGTTACAATTTTCCTGGCTATTGCAGATGTTCTGAGCTAAGCATCATAGAAAAGTATACCAAATTTTCCTACACACTGCAGTATGAGTGAGTCAGTATTGAGCTATTTGTTTGCTGTGGTTCCTGGAGAGATCTTCCTCCTTGTAAGCCTCAAGCCTCTACTTAAAAAAAGAGGCCCAGCTGCAGCAGGTAGTGCATTATGTAAGCCGGTGGTGGGAGATGATTAGCAATCATAATGTTCAGCTGGCAGAAAGAGAGAGACAGAGGGAGAGAAAGCAATGGCCAGAGGAGAGGAAAACGAATGATGGGTATGAAACTATATGCGAGAGGAAATAAGGTTTGGTGGATCTTGTACCACTGAGACCAAAACAGCGATGGAAGCATCCAGACAGCGACTAAAAACTCAATTTGCTGCTGAGAACCTCGATAAGCAGGACATAATCCAGTCAAAGAAGATCAACAGTATCCTGATCTGGGCCAAAACAGCACAGAAGACAGTCGAACCAGAAAACAGTTCTGCAAAAATACCCAGAAATGGCTCATTGCAGGCTGTGTGTAAAAATCTGTCTTGTTGTGCCCCCGAGATTACTCTGCACGGTTTGGTCTATAACTACAGGCATCTCTCTGTGATTACGGTGGACTAGTTACATGTATCTGAGCAGCACACACAGACACATAAAAACATTTACCACAGAAAAAGGCACACTGAAAAACTGACGTACACACACATAAAGAGATACTAAAGGCACAAATAAAGATTCTACAGGTCATCTGAGACCAGATATTTCTATCGGAGCAATAATAAATTAATCTGCAGTAAATGTGTATGCATGTGATTGTGTGTACACTGGGACCTGTTAAGTAGGTCAGACATTGCGCTGTTTAATAAACATCCAAATAATTTTTTTTTTTTTCCAGGAGGGACTCACACTTACACACACACACACACACACACACACACACACACAAGGCATTTGAACAGCAGTTTTGTGCTGAGTGCTGTCACTTTTCCTCATTAAGATCTGCCATTAGTAGCTTTGTAGTTGTGTGTTTTTGCATGAATTTGCAGTTGTGTACTTGGAAGTGTGTCTGTGCGTGTGTGTGTGTGTGTGTGTGTGCGTGTGTGTGTGTGCATCGGGTAAACACCCACTGCACCTTGAGAATTAGCATATTAGAGGTCAAACCCATAATACACTTAGGAGGCTGGAGGGTGTGCATTTGTTTGTGTGCACACTCGCCTGTGATACTGAATGTGCTCTAAAGATTCAGGCCTGCAGGAAACCATGCTTGTGTTTGTGTGTGTGTGTGTGTGTGTGTGCATTTGTGCATGTGTGAACATGATGCTTGCTCCCTTGTTGATGATACCCCTACTGCATCAGACATGCCATACACAAATACAAAATTCATTCATGCCCACACACACACACAGAGACACACAGACACACACACACTGTGAACCACAGACATAAAGACTACCACAGGAATTCCTACTAGCTGTTGTGGAAAACGTTTCAAAGTGGCGACATGGTGTTTCAGTCTGTTATTAGGCGGTTAGCTTGTGGCTAACAGTAACCCTTGGTTTCTCTGAAGAATGCTAGCAATGCTACTAAGCCGGTTGTACAGTTATCAAACCACATCTTAACATTTAAGTAAATGTAGCAAAATGACTATGACTACATTTTAAAAGACAACAAACAACATGACAGAACAAATAAAATATAAAATATTCAAATATGTATGTGACAAATCGCTAGCTGTTTGATCAGGAGCGGGGTATTTTACATGTCTATCCAAACTGGAACAAAGCAAGAGGATTAGAATCATGAACATGAACAGGTGATTTTATTTGTCAGTCATTGAGGATAGTGAACATTTGTTAAATTGTGCTACATAATGCTTGATTAACCAATATAAGCATAATAAATCAAAACTGTTCTTAAATAATTTAAGATTTGATTGATTTTGTGATTACATACATACAGATTAGAATGCATTTCTGTTTTGTACTTTTAATAGGATGAAATTATAAACAAGACAACCAACTCCGCTTCGTCTCCCTCACTTAATCAAAATGCACAGATCCAGACACACCCCACACCACGTGAGCCACACTCTCAGACATCGCCGTGAGTAGATGCTATGTGCAGCTGGGACAGTGCTGGAAGTGGGGGAGCAGGCAGGCGGTATCCCGCTGAGGGAACAGATGTGCCCCGTTTAACCAGGAATGCTGCTGGGAATATCGGTGGGAATGACCGGCGGGAATATGAACAGGAAGACCGCTCAATACTCTGAGAAAATCTGTGACCTAGACATCCCAGACAGGTATGTCACCACTCTAGTTGATGATCTGACACTTTGATTTTCAGTGTCTCGCAGAGGAAAACTTCACTTCAAAAATCAAAACCAACAGCTCAGGACTGATCAGGAATATTCTGCTTTATTATGAACATATATAATCAGGTGAAGGTGAAAGGGATGTGGTTGCAGGGTCCAGATGGAGTTGGCGGTAGGTAATAGTGATGGCAATGTTCAAAGACAGAACAGAGATACATGAAAAATAATAAAAGTTGTGGTATTGCAGAAACTGAAACAGATGGAATAAAACCGACAGAATGAGAAAGTGGAAAAGAAGACACATAAGAAAATATGTTTGTATGGTTGTAAAGAGACATTTAATACAGAGGGAGAGATGATGGGCTTTTGAGAGTGGTATGTAGTGAGGAAGGATGGACTTTGTTAAACTACGACAGAAAACACACACCTGTTGCCCTGCTCTTTCTGTCTCCTGTCTTGCGTAATAATGCGTGTGTGTGACTGTGTGTGTTATGACAGATGTCGTACCATGCTGCTTCTCAACAGAGGATGAACTTCGATTCATTAGGAAGGCCTCTTGACATTCAGCCTCTGATACAAGACACTTCTAAAACACTGAGGACTGCTGGTAGAATAACAAATACAAACTGGATATCTGCGTTCATGACCTCTGATTGGCCAAAGCATGTTTAAAGCCACCTCAAAGAGACCCAATGAGTTTTATAGCTTGTACTCATTTCATGTTTAAATGTCATATGTCAGCATATTAGAAGAACGAAAATAACAGGACTCTTGGCGTCTCATTACCACAGCTCAAACACTCAAAGACTGCATCTCATTTGAGGTATCTGGATGTTCAGTGAGTGGCATTACCCACAGCAGGGTGGTATTACCCACGACAAAATGTTCTAAAGCTGAAGGTGTGGGCCTCTATGTTCACACTATGAACAAGCGTAAGTGATGTGAGTTAAAATGACCCTGGGGACACAGGAGACAAAGCCAGAGTCAGAGACACAGAGCTATTTGTACAGTATTTAATGCTACCCTATGAACTCCATTGTGTTTAATAGGACCAGAGTGTAATTCATTCTGTATACCTGAGACCGAACAGGACCTTCTGACTCTGCATTATAATGAAGTGAAAGCCATAGTCCATTCACTCTGAAGTTAGTGCAGACATGAGCTACAGCCAATGACCTGATGACCTGGGACCTGAACTCATTAAAACTCAGAACAGTTGAACCTCACTGTTTAAAACAGACTATAGTAGAAGTTTCTGCGAACTGACTGCTTACTAGACCTTTGCGCTGTCTCTGCAGATATACTGTTTCCATAAGTCCACTGAGCATGAGAACCTCCTGCTGTCTCTATAAATTCGACTGAATATTTGAAGCTCCTGCTGTCTCACTTATTGAGCACCGTGCTGTCTCCATAGATCCTACTGAGCAGTAGATCACTCTGTTGTTCCATACAGAGTCTCCTTTGTCTCCATTAGATTAGATGTGCTGAACAGTAGAATCCTGCTGCTGTATCAAATAGGAGAACCTCCCTCTGTAGTCTGATAAACATTTGGATCCCTGTCTCAAAGAGAGAACATTGAACCTCCTGCTGTTTAGTTTTGGAAAACTTACTGTTATTATCTTCACTGAGTTTATTGGACAGGCGAGAACTTACTGCTGTCTCCAGAGAAAACACCTGCTGTTTATTCCACTGAGTCCCTAACCAAAGTTTTGGGTTAGGCGATGGAATCTAAGTAGAACCTTCTTAGAACCTCCTGTTGACTCAGTAGAGAGTCTGCTGGAACATTATAACGTCCTGCTATCTCCATAGCATCTCAACAACTAGCATCTATTTGTATCCAAGAGAATCTCCTTACATTAAAATCTCTTGCTTTTCTCCATTGATGCTATCGAACATTTTATTAGCACCATACTCTACGTTCACTCGAAGTAGAGGCAGAAACCCCAACAAAGAAAAACATTCAGAAAATTGCATTGTAAAATCCCCCAGTTGTGACAGTTACCCAGCCTTATTTTGTTCTTTTGTATTATTTTACTCAATCTCTTGTATGTAACTATAATCACCTCTATGCAACCATGCTCTATTGTATTCTCCTATGTGCAACTACAGTTAACCTTCATTTGGTTTTTCTTTGTGTTAAAGTTCAGCTCCTCGCGTTTGGTTCATTTCATTCTCCAGTGAATGAACAGCACTTTGTGTGTGTGTGTGTGTGTGTTGCCGTTTTGACAGTCATGAGGTGAGTGCAGGAGGCTAGGGCCCTTGTTGATTTATGGCTTCCACTTCATACATCAGGATAGTTGAAGAGGTGAGCAGTCTGAGTGACACGGGAACAAGCAGGGAGGCGTTACAGGGTTAAATCGAGCAGGAAGTGGTTGGCGGTTACAGGATTCTGTCATGGCAGTGAAGATATGTGATGGCTGCTTTAGGGTCCTGAAGGTGGCTGAGACTTGAGCTACATTTGTCAGACCTGCTTGACTCTCATCATATTTGATGTCCTCAGGCAGAGATGAGAATGGGACAGTTTTAAACAACCTGAATGGCTCAATATTAATTCTGAATACTTCTAATCATGTGGCTTCAAAAGCCTACTTTCATTTAAGTTTCATGAATACATTATCTGCAATTAGAGGTGAAAAAGAGAATATTGAAGGAGAGTCGGCATGTAGACAGTACAGTAATAAGAGGGAGCAGTCTTGCTGGGCCTGCTGCCGTCTCCGATAACCAATGATGGAGGGAGACCTGATCAATAATGGCACACAAACACACACAAACACAAGTAGAAACTGAAAAGTTTTTTCACTTTAGCTCTCTCCATTTGACATCCACCCATAAGCACAAAGAGATATGCTCACACACAAGGACACACACACACACAAACATGCACACACATACACACTGACCCCTGCAACTTCGTCTTTTTTTGAAAGCTTGGGAATGGAAACATTCCTGTGAGACAGTCCCCAGAGAGAAGAGGAAAGGGGGATGGAAAGAGAGAGAGAAAAAGCAAGTAAGGAGGGAGGGAGGGAGGGAGGGATGTGTATTGGGGTCTAACACAGTATAAACCTGGGCTAGCAGGGCCATAGGATTTGCAGCACAAATGTATTCTTCCACCCAGATCCAAAGCTACCCCGTATTTGTCGCCCTTCTCATTCTGTCCTGTCGTTTCATATCATGATATTCTACTTTTTAAATGTTTTTTTCTTTCATTCTTTTTTTTTCCTTTTCATGTCAGCACCAGTCTTAAAATAGAGCTAGTCTAGGCTGGAAACTACTAGCATGCTAACACTGCAAAACACACACATACACACACACAGAAAAAGCCAGTGGAAACACACAGGAAAGCACTAAGGCCTTTTTGTCTGTTCTGTGGCATGCTAAAGCAATAATCGTAAGTCTTACTAATTAAATACCTGCATGAGCTTGTGGTGTGTGTTTGTGCATGTCGCGTATGTGTGTGCGTGTGTGTGTGCATGTGTTTTATGAGCATCTTTTGTCAGTAAGAAGGCATTGGAGGGAGTGAAAGGTGTAGGTCCCCCTTTTCTGTTTAGGGTGACATAAATCTACTACAGCTGCTACTGAAACACAAAGGGGGCGACTGAATGCATATAGATAAATGAGGGGATGGTGGGAGGAAGAGGAGGAGAGGAAGAGATAAAGCATGAAGCAATGGGAGAGAGCAACAAAAGGAAGAAAGGATGGTGACGTTTCAACAGCCCACAGAGGTAAAAAGCAGATTCAACATATAGACTAAAAATGTGCGATTATTCATGAATGAAAAAAAAAAAAGGTTTAACTCTTTAACCTCTGAGTTAGAAAATAATAAGTTAACACAAAATTGAACTGCAGAACACAGACTTGAAACCTGGTCACTGCCATTGGGGCAACATAAGCTCCCAGTAATTCAGGAAGAGGAACTTTTTGCACCTACATGTATTCATTGTATAATAAATACATACTGAAATAATGATAACAACTATATGTATAGCTTATGAACTTCTGTGCCATATCTAGAGTTGGGTATTGTTTTCCTGTGATACAATATGATAGTAAAGTTTCAGAACCAATATCACCAATCAAATTATTTTTACTGAATTTCTTATGTTGAGTTTTTAATATTTGGTGCTGTGGACACATTTCTGTCAATATCAAAAAGTATTGGGGTTCAATACAGAACCCCAAATACCTGACGTAATATCAATTATCATTTTACGTAATCTTTGATTCCATTGTATTGGTATAA
Organism: Lates japonicus; assembly: GCA_033238685.1. Taxonomy (NCBI): domain Eukaryota; kingdom Metazoa; phylum Chordata; class Actinopteri; family Centropomidae; genus Lates; species Lates japonicus. Next base: position 78,970 of record BRZM01000093.1, read on the forward strand.
TCTTGATTATATGTTCCACTTGTACTATGACAGTTTGCACATCGACAATGATCACATCAATAAAGCACCTATCAAGTGAACTGAACTGAATTATCTGCATTGACACTGTGAAAAAGAATGTTAAGACCCAGAGGACTGGTCTAGCCATCAGTAGCTGGTCCACGGATGGCGCGATCAACTGTGAGTGTCTAACAAGGCTCGTCTCCATCAGCAGTTATCGCTGACCCTTTTCTCTTCTTTGCTCTCTCTCTCCTCTCTCCCCATGCCCTCTCTCTTTCTGTTGATCCACTATAAATTCTCTCACACACACTGTGGAACACTGGGGAACCATAACTATGAATAGAACACACAAGCATGCGAGGCTAAATCCAGGATATCAGCGAAATACAGGCGTGCTGTGTACCCCAACAAAGAGTAAAAGTGTATGTTAATGCATAACCACACACACCCACCAGCCCACCCACACACACACACACCGTACAGTGAAGCGACTGATGTCATTTAGATTTCCAGAGATGCACCAAGCCAAGTCCAACACAGCAGACTGGGAGAAATGATTTCAGACCCTGATAATCACAGCTTTAATTACATATTCTGCTACTCTCTCTTTTTCTCCCTCTCTCTAAGCTCTCTCTCTCTCACTCTTCTCACCCCTTCCCTCCTTTAGGTCGTCTCTTGGCTTCCAGTTTATGGCCAGACGTTGTCACTCTGCCATCCTCCTTATGGCTATCTCCCTCTCTCTGTGTGAAGCAATGGAAACAGGATTTTCTGCTCAGCCTTTCTTTTCCACTTCTTTTCATTTGTTCACCCACCTCTTGTTCTCCCTCTCTCTCTCTCTCTTCCCACCATCCCTGTTCACCTCCTCCTCTGGCCTCACTACTTCAGGCATTTCAAAGCGAGTTTGTGCGTTTGCGTACACACGCAACTACGCACAAAACTACATCAAAAATCAAGTGCAGCCACAAATGGCACAATGGGGACAAGTGTACAATATATGGTACATTTTGTTTGTGTGAATATGCTTTTTAGTGAATGTACATAGCCTCAAAGGATAAAGTCATTTCAATTATTAACATGTTACAAAGCTTGATCACAGCCTTACCACACACATAGATGCAGTGTAAGGACTCCAACCATGGCTAAACCTGCACATTGTGTAATGCAGCACTGTGCATTTCAAGTACATGATTTATTAAATGCATACTAAATATATCCATTTGATGCATTAAGTGTTTATTCAAGTTAAAACTATGAACCTCCACTTTGGTAGGCACACAGAGCAGATATGATATATTAGGACAAAAAGCCATGTTCACCCTGCAACACCGATGCTTTAAATTGCCACATTGTTTTCCTTTACAAAATTGACAAACATCTGAGCTTTTAAGCATCTAAGTGCGTGAACGAATCTGATCTTTTACTGTCTGATCTGGACCAGGTTCAAATACGGCACTTGCAGTAAATCAGCTGCATATCCTGATCACTAGTGGAATTCCTGTGGTTTTTTTTTAAGTCCCTCTCCAGTGGACAATGACTCAAGCTGCCGGTGGTAGAGATCTGCACACACTTAACATGTAATCATATTTGGGCAGATCTTTCATTCAAAGAAAACTAAACAGACAAATCATGTTGTGGAATTTGCTCCACTGTGGTTTTCCTGCTGCAGGTGGATCGCCGTGACAAAGAATGACTGATAAAAAACACTCTCCAAGAAACATATTACATGTGTGTGTTTCTCCTAACCAAGCAATAAATAAATTGATGACAACAGAGACTGATCGAAGTGTTTTCCCATCAATATTTGACTATGTAAGTACTGCAGCCGTTCTTTAGGAAACATAGATGAGCAGAGGAGGCTGGAAATGCAACGATATTAGCTAATATTATTATTAATGGGCTGGTCATGAAAGGATTCCAGTTTACTGTATACTGGAAGCAAGGAGGCAAGAAGTGTGTAATGGAGGATTTTTTTAAAAGCTTGGAAGTGACACAGGAGACACAACGCAGAAAAGACTCTCAGGCCTTTCACATATATTTACTGTAAATGTGTCAGATACAGGAAAAGGACTTAACACACCTCTACCAAACAGATAGACACTCTCAAATACTGTTGATTTGACTTGCCCGAGCAACGGGATGTAACACCTACGCCAGATCTGTGTGTCTAAACAGCAGGTCATGGCTAGTGTCTGCCTGTCCCTGTTTGTTCTCAATAGCCGACATACAAAAAGACAGAAGAACGGCTGTAGGCCAGTCTCTGTTTGTGTGTGTGTGTGATGTCTAAACCACTTGACTCTACATTACCTGCTGTCTGGCTGTCACATGCTGTCCAGCTTGTGAGTGTATCTAGTAATTATAAACAGAGAGTTATGGTTGCAGTTGATTGGCCAACTGGTCAAATGTAGTTTTGAAAATATGGACAATGAAGCTGTCATGTGCAGGAAAATAATGTTTTCTTTTTAAAAACATTTTGGCCCTCTGTTTGACTGATATAAACCTCAGTACAAACTATAATACATTTGCATTGTATATTGCCATTAAAGACTCTTGTGGGTATAGTTAATGCTATTTATTTTCATTCCATTTCCATTGCTGGATACTGTCAGCAGGCCCTCAGAAGAGTCTCTGTGCTAAACCATATTCTTCCTCCCCTTCATTCACTTTTTAAAATACCGTGTTGATTTGTTTTATCTTTGTTGATGCAGTGGACGTTGTCATTCACTCCCTTGCTCACAGAGTGGTGCCAACAATTTGGACTGCTTCAGGCTCAGTTTTTGAATCAAATTAAAGAAAATTCTCCAGCCAGAACACAAAACCATCAACATGTCAGAGACTCCCACGAACCACCTACACCGATCCATGGGGACAGTGGTCCAGCCCCAGCGCTACGGATATTTGATAAAAATAAAATATCAGGGTGAAATATAAAAAGTGTGGTTTTGAATGTAAAGGCATTTTCCCTCAGTTTTAATGTTACTGGCATTTTTGGGATCGTTTAACTTTTAACCACAAGCCCATGGTATTATCTATAACTGTCAATAAGAGAACAGCATGGAACTAACAGCAGGATGTGAATCGTGCTATAAACAAAACGAGACCTCGCATATAAATGTTGCTCCGCGCTTTTAGTGGTCCAAAAACTCCACAGGTATGTCTTAACATGGAGTGCAAACATTGTGTATGCTTAAATGTTAATGTAGGATCTAACAGAGTCATGTTCATATATTAAGTGTTCACATGTTGGTTGGCAAAATGGAATTCTCCTTAAGATGTGATTGGCCAAAGACCAAATGTATTAAAAAACTGCCTTTATGTAATACTGAGTCTTTGAGTATTACAGTAAGAATAAGAGCGAAGAATAGGAAGAAACAGAGAAAGGCAAAGAGATCACATGAAAGAGCTGAGGTGATGAAAGACTTAAAGTATATGCCTGAGAGAAAAGTTAAAATGAGGAAGTGTGATGAGGAGGACATATGAGAGAGAGAGAGAGATAACGAAAAGAGAGAGGCCTGAGGCCTTTCTCTCTCTCCCATCTCTAGTCCTCTGCAACATCATGGGAGTCAGTGTGCACATTGAAACAGGATCAGCTGATATACCATCCACGCTGCCTGACTATGTTGCTGTACAATACTACTGCTCGCCTGTGTTTCTTAAAGCACTAAATCCAACAGAAAAATGTGGAGTTTATTTCTGCGATATAACAGAGAATAAACAACCTGTAGTCATTTGTTTTGCTGTTCTAAACACCTGAGGTCTGGTCAAGTATAAAGAAAACTATAACTGCATAAGTAAAACCATGCTCCATCAGTGTCAATGTGTTTCTGTGAGCATGGTTTAAGAAAGTGAGCAACATGTTTGTGTTTGTGTGTGTGTGTGTGTGTGTGTGTGTGTGTGTGTGTGTGTACTTTCATTAGTTCTATGGACAAATGTTTGCAGTTGTTTACAGGTGATTGTGTATTTCCATTGCTGCACTTCTAGCAGACTATACACAGCTCTCTATACACAGAGAATTCATATGAAGGCTTTAAATACTGGTCATGTTTTCAGTGTTTAACTCCCATATCTGTTATCTAAAAACATTCACAGCCTACCCACGGCCATAACTGCAAAGCTTTTGGTTGGATTTGTGGTTGGGGATAGGGTTAAGGTTGGTTTCAGTACCAGTTATTTTTGAATAAAGCTTCTAGAGAAATGAGCGTAAGTCAACTTTAATGTCCTCACAGTGTGTCTGTCTGTGAAAGCAGCCATGAGGCGTTTCTCATTATCAGCCATCTTAGTCATAGGTCTTCACACACACACACCTACTACTACTACTACGGGCCTGTCCTCTCTGACAGTCCGTTCATCAATCATTGCTGCATCGAGAGATGCTTGTCACCACGCGAGGAGACGGGCAGCAGGGCCACCAGAACATTATGGGATTGCTCGGTCCTCCAACATATAAGACATACCATTGCTGATAGATGGGAGAGTGGATTTGTTGCCCCTCTCTCTCTGCACTCTTTTCCATTTTTCCCCCTTGTTTTTACCAACTGCCTCTCGTCTGTTGCTCTTTTCTGTCAGTCTGACTTTCCTCTGTGTATTGGAGCTAGTATTAGTATAAATATCATGTATCAAGATGACATATTAAATTCTAGTTGGCCTGTTACTAAATACTCTCAATATTACTCGTTGCTGGAATTTTGTTTATTAATTTTAAATGTCCAATTTGCTCTAAAGGCAATCAATTTATCCAGAGTTGCTGCTAAAGCTAAAAGAGGTGCATTAGCCTACATTCCCAGAGTTTTGGTAATGATCTCTGACAGAAAAGAAAAATTCTGAAATATTTGTAATTAATTTTGTATATAAAAGATGACTTTTGATTTTGAATAGTTGAACAAAATATTGAGCGTCAACAGCTCTTCTTCAATCCAACTATTTTATTATTAGTATCCTCCTTTGGCAACAAAGAACAAAAAACCTCATTCCTCTTAATCGGGTGAACTTCCCCAGCTAACCTTCAGGGAGTCAGTCAGCATCAGTGCCATTGTCTCATTAAAGATCTGTAATTAGCCTTAACCAACTTACAGGGCTTACAGTCTCTCCAGCACAGGGCGGGGGAGGGACAACAGAGATAAAAGGACAAATTAGTTCACATGGATACACACACTTGGAGAATGGTAAGCTTTTAGTATGCTTGCCTTGAGATTTTTAAAACCTAAAACAGGCTATATTTTCTAGTCTACAACAAAAAACCTGTAGTGTATTTTGTGTGTATTTGAAGGAGAAAATGGGTAGTGGTTCATTTTGTCAAGAAACATTTTACTGGGTAGTAAATTAGGGTTTAGCTTTGAAAAATAGTCATTAGTCATTTTATTCTCTAGAAAATAGCATCTCCTTTTTAGCCTCTAGAGAAACATCTACTCATAACTCTTCCAAAAAATATATGAATTTTGGTTCCTGGATGGTCCCCATCTTTACTGTTCAAGTCAGAAAATGACCTGTGTGACTGAGTCTGTCACAAAGGTCTGTAAGGTTACAGGTTTTCTAATGCACAAAATGCTCTTTGAAATGAAGTGGAATGCAAAATCTCAAGAGATAAAATCTGTAGTTGTATTCTCTAGAAAAAGACTCATATGAGCTTAGTTTGTTTTAGTTTTACCAACATGCTCATGATGCTCAGGATATGAAACTAGGTGATTTGTTTTGTAACAAGTGATTACCATGTCTCTGATGGCAGACCACTTTAACATTTAAGACAAGTGAGACATGAATATCTTGTTGAGATATGAAGCGGTGTATTGCTACCATGCCTCCATCCTCGAATTGAACTCTTACTATGATGCCCAGCCTTGCAGAGGCTGAACACCCAGATGTAAAAACACGCGTAACGCAGAGGTCAAGCTGTTAGCCTTAAACGGGTTCAGTTCTTGCCAGCCACTGGCGGTGGCTTGTGACAGCTCAGTGATATATGGGGATGCGCCCAGGTAGAGGCTCAGATACATACACACACCAAATTCCTCCATGAATCTGTCATCACATTCCAGGTCAGGAGCTGCGAGGAATTCCAGCTGGGGTCCCGAATTATACTCTGTTCCTGGGATCGCGGGAGAACTCAGTGAGGTCCGGATCCCACAAGACCTAAGCTGACATGAGGATTTATGTATAATTTAGTTGCTGCATAATATTGGTACTGCATAAACATGCATATAGTACAATTACCATCCAGTGCGTACACAATCATGCACACGTGCACATATAAAACCACACATTCTGTATTCCCAGTCTGATTTAACTGGTTCCCATGTTTACTCTTCCTACAAGATGTGCGGTAAGTATGTGGAGATGTTTATTTCTAGTGAACTTAAGTTAGAAGCTAGTTAGTGACAGTAAACTAAACAGAGCTATAGCCAGTACATCTCTCTCTCTTTCTTTCTTTTTTTGTTTTTTTTAAATACACACTCACACACACATACATGAACACAAAATCTGTCCACAGGGTTTTGTACACTCTGCGGTTTGAAGACCAGCAGCTTGAGGGTGACAGCAATGACAGAAAAACGATGTCAGTGCCACATCATAACACAGATGTGGCACACGATGCTGTGGCCAAAAGGTCTCTAAGTGCCACAATGGCTACAATCATTTTTATATATCTGTGTGTGCGTGCTAGCATGCTCTCTTTTATGTTTATCCTTGTGAGAAAAAGGAATATGATCTTAAAGGACCAGTTCAACCATTTGAGAAATATATTGTCTTGGTGAGAGTTAGATGGAAATATTATAATGCCTGTTTGTTAAATACATATAATTACTGCTCACTGCTCCTGGCCAAGAAATAGTCCTGAAAAAAACTCCCTGAAAAATCAGAACATGTTGTTTTTTTCACAGATACAATGTGTTAATTGAGTTGCTGGTGAGCTGATTTTTTGTTACTTCTGGACAGTCAAGGTTAGCTGTTTCCCCCTGTCCAGTCTTTATGCTATGCTAAGCTAATTGAACAGCTGTGATGTAGCTTCATAGATACTGTACAGACATGAGAATTTAAAAATTGTGACTCTCCAGAAAAGCAAATATGCATATTTTCAAATTTTGAACTATTCCTTCAGTTCTAGCTTTTGGTGACTAGACCTCCTTCTACACATGGTTGGTTTGGGTTTTAGAACTTTAGGGTTGACAGTTGTTTTATCTTATATTTTAGGATTGACAACCTCAGAACCTCAGGGGTTAAGAAGTAAAATATCCTCACTGCCGAGGCAGAATCGCTTTCAAGGATGTTATTCATTTTGGGTACATGAAGAGGCTAAATGACTACATGTGACTCATCTTCAGGAGGAACAGGAAGGCAAGGTGAAAAGGAAGCAGTACGTACAGTGGCAGGCTTATCACGGCGATCAACATCTGTTGATCAGAGTGTTAGTGAAGGCCATGAACGCTCTGGCACAGTATTTCCAGTGATTTTTTTGTGGCTACTTTGACCTCACCAACCCCTAAAACATAGACATCATCACTCACCTCTTATCACCTTCCTTGTTTTCATTAGACAGTGTATTAGATTGGAAACTACCAAAACCAAAAGCTCATTCCCAATTAATCGCAGCATTTTCAGATTTTGGATAAGACATACAGTAGGTAGCTTGGCGCCTGCGGCTGCAATTGTGTTATTGTGCAGTGGGAGAGAGAGAGAGAGAGAGAGAGAAAGGAGAGGGCCGGAATCCCAGGTCACATGGCTGCTGGTAATTTGGGAAAAAAAAAAAGGTCTGTACCTACATGCCTTTACACCATTCGTAGAAGAAAAAAAAAACATGCAGGTTTAAAACGAGACTGCCCATGTGTACCGTTTCATGACTTCTATTCAGTCAAAAGTTAAAATGTGACTGATGACCCCATAGCTTCTGAGCCACGTTGTTCATGATGTGCAAAAAGTTTCAAAAGGACAGAGGAAAGATAAAAAAGGACACTGTGACTGATCTATGTATTTCTAAGAGCTGTCGAGCCTGTGACAAAGCGTCAATTCCAGACACGTCCCTAGCAAACTGGGGCATCTAGTCATTGTAGATCACGCATGGAAAATTAATCTAGAGACATGACAAGGTTTTTCCATTGTGTCGGGGAATATTGCCTCATAAAACCACAATCCATGGTGATATCACGGCACCTTACTGCCAAACTGTGAGTGCTGTAGATGTGATGTAGATCCTGCGGGGTGGGGTGGAAATAGCGCTGTGCACCGATTGCAAACCAGGGCTTTAAGTCTAAAGGTAACAAGAAGAGCACAGCAAGAAATCGCAGATTTTGGTTCCTGCAGCTTTAAAGATCTCTAAGCTGCACTCCTCCGCTTCATCTAAGTCCCTCATGACTAAGTGGTTTAATGAAGTGAAATCAATCAGAGATCAGGCCTGGATTCTCTGATCAGCCTGTTTCATTGAAGAGAGCACATGTGGATGTAACATATTTGCAGCTTTGAACACTACAGAGAGCAGAAGGCGAAAGAGATGAAAAGAGGCAGATGAATCAGTATCGAATCTCTGTAAGCGAGATTCTGCACACTGTGGCTCGTACAGATTAAGCACTGCGGCTGCTGCAACAGGAGGTGTGTGTGTGTGTGTGTGTTCCTCACCATCCAGCAATGCACTTAACCAGGGGAGCATGGTACTTGTTTGTGTGCATTGTGTTTCTCACCATGCAACAAACAGTACGAGGATTTTATTGTGTCCGTGTCCTGTATCCCCACTTTGACTGCTATCAGATATATATCCCAGCTAAGCTCCAGGCAAGACTCACTCTCTTGCATCGTCCATTGCAGTGATTAAGACACTAAGCACCTAAAATCAGTTTAACCACTTGGTTATCGACTCTAGGATACTGGATTATACTTAGACATCCATCTTCACTTTGTACCTTGCCGTTGCTCACTTGAATCACCAATAGATTTCTAGATTTGTCTTGATTTTAAACCTTCCAGTACTGTTGTAAGACATGTTACAGCAAGGTTTTTTCTAAACAAGATGTAAGCAATGTTGACTAGCTGCAACAAGAAGGCTCACAAATGGAAATGCTAGCAACTCTATACTGAGAATAAAGATGAATCAGCATGGGCTTCCTGAAATTTGCATTAAAAACCTCATCCAGCAGAGACTGATTTCCAGCCTTGCATTAAAAGAATGCTGCATTTTCTTGCAGTAATTTCATCCATACAAATCACTTCTTATTGCATTTGCAAGAGCAACTTTACAAACATGTGATACAGAATAGTTAGACAATAGTATTACATCATGTTAATTATTCACAAAGAGTTCCACATGACAAGAATTGATACAAGTATAAGTTACACCTAAAATGATGAAGTGAACATGCTTATTCTCTGGGAAATCATCTGCTTAAGTGAGATAAATTTAAATGCCTGGCCTGACGAATGAGGTCAACTGAATTATTCATTAGAAAAACAGAAGTTCTGTGTCACAATGTTGAACATATTGGTTATGCTATTGGCTCCATACACAATGTTGTACATTAGGTTTGAGGCGCCAGACTTTTCCCTCACTTTCCACTAGCCTGTCGCTCATTTGCACCTTTGTATTTGTCTTGCTGCTCTAGATTAACGAGAATATTCCCCAGCAGCCCAAGTGAAATTAGAGACAAGAGGTGGTTCAATGAGAACAATAAGAGGAAAGGCTGAAAGTAGAGTGAACATATTATATATTTGGGAAAAAACAAACTCAATATACATTTTCCCAATTTACCAAGCCTCTGCTGCTGGACACTGGAGCCACATTTTCAGATTAATTATTGAGAGGACCTCACCAATAGTTGATAGGTCTGCCTACATTGTCAGCTCGTCTGAGATTTGATCAGCAACCCTCCAAATACAAGCGACTCCTCTAAACACTTTTGGGTCACTGTATCTTATTATAGTGTTATTGTTTATTTTCCGCTTAGGTTTTGAAATCACTCAACTTAGAGGTCAAATGCTAAAATCCGTCAAGCATTACAAATACCAGATCGTCAACGACCTTTGACCTTTTAATCTACCCTACTGAGGAATTCAAATATGGGCGTATATCTTCCTCCATACCCTCATTAAGTGCTATAAAGTTTTCTAATGCACTAATTTTCTTGCCAGAACAACCCCTCTGCTCTTGTGTATTATATCTGCAGCCAAGCGCTGGAATTCTTGCCATTAACCACATCTGTACTTAGCGATGGTCAATGTGGCCAAACATAGCCTCTCCTTTTTGGAAAAGTTCCCTTGTTGCAAACCGACAAAACTATGCAGGCTTTATTAACATGTTGTAAACAGAAAATGATACTGGCCTACATGAAGGGGGCTGGGGTAGTGGGGACATCCAAGAAGTACTTCTAGACCTCCCACAGATCTCGATGTGAGAATCTTCAAAGACACACAGAAAAGGAAAGTGTACAAAGGCAGACAGAGCAAATTCCCTTCGACGTCCAATCCATCAACTGCGATGTGTGTGATTATATTGCAGACTTATTGAACACTGGATCTCCACATCGAGCTTCAGCGTCTCTGTTTATCACAGTGAAAGAAGAGGATGGAGTGAGGTGAAGAGGAGAGAACAGAATGAGTGGAGGGACAATGGCAAATTTAAAATACAAAACAGAATTACTGAGTCACTCTTTTCCATGCAGTACAAAAAAGACAAAAAGACAGCAGAGTGGAAATAAAAGTAAAGTATGACTGAGAAACAATTTAGGGATAGTTGTGGTTTCAGAACAGACCATCTGTCTGACCATCCCTTGAGTTTCAGGACTTGGTCCTATCTGCAGTGGTCAAGAAAGGTTTGGACAATCAATTCAATTGCCTTAGGCCATTTTCATCAGTAATGGTTGTAAGGTTGTCCATTTCTAGGTAATATGCTAAAAGGTCCTCAGCCATGCAGTGTCTCTTCGAGGCTTTACTTTGGAGCAAACTGCCAACATCACCATGCTAACACACTTAATAATGACAAGGCTAACATGGTGTTATAATGTTGACCATGTTCACAGTCTTAGTTTGCGCATGTTAGCGTGCTAAAAATTAGCTAGTTAGCGCGAGAAACATGAGTACAAGTAAAGAACAAATTGAAATTTTGATCTGGTGATGAAACTAGATCAAACAGTTGTTGACAAAGTGGTGGATGAACCAACTATTATGCTAGTCACTATAGTGTTATCTAAAGCTAATATCATGGAATACATTACTTATAATATTATTTATTGTCAGGACATTAGCATGCTTATCTTAAGCAAATAAAAACCTGTATGGGGTCTGGGGTGAGATTGTACAGGGGCATGTGGGGGAGGTGATAGTGAGGATGAGGATGAAAAGAAGGGTGGAGAGCTGTGTTAAGAGACTGGAGTTTGATCTACAGAACAATATGCTGTGGCTCTGTGGGTTAGGTTGAAGTGTAGCTTTATGTTTCTACTGGTGTGAGTTTTCTTTATCTGTCCCTTGATAGTCTCTCTGCTCTCCAGGTTTTTTCCCCCTCTCTCTCCCTCTCTCTTCTCCATTCATTTCTCCAGTCTTTCCTCTATCAGTCCACTTTTTCTCTGCATCCAATGATTTCTCTCTCTCTCTATGTCAGTACAGCACAATAAGCATCAGAGAGAAAGAAAAGAGAAGCCTAGCAGAGCATGAAATGGTCTGAGCTTTTACTACAACTGGCAGCATTTGACCGCATACTGCACCAGCCATTGCAGCGGTTACCCACAGCAACACTGCACTAATAGAACGGCATGCTGAGGGGAGAAAAGAGGGAAAAAAAGAACAAGTAAAGTTGGTGTGTTCTGCATGCGGAACAGGTGTTAATGAGCAAATTGAAACACATGAACACACACAGACACACACTAGAGTTTGTCGTCCTCCTGACTTAGTAGTGAATTCAAATATGGTTTACCTCACTGTTTTACATGCAATACTAGTTTGCACAAGCAAAACTGAGACCTAAACTCAGCCTTTATCAACATCATAGGACCCAACCTGTCTAAGCTCAAGTCATAATGCCAAATCTGAGACTTGACCTGACCCAAAGTAATAATTTAGGTATTCCTTCAGTAAAGAGAAATATATGTGCCTGCTTTGGACACACAGAAAGTTTTTCTCATGACACTATAACATCTCATAATAATAATACATCATTTATTTTAATTGATTCCAGACTTAACTTCAGTTTTTCCCCAGTATTGACCAGATAAACATGGCTGGTAAACCTCGAACTGATTTTCCCAGTTGAACTTGAACAAAACTAAATAGGTGGTCACACAGGTCATATTGTTCCCACAATGAAGAGGCCCCCTTGAATCACCAAGGATTTTAGGGAGCCTCCACTTTAGCATATGTTTTTGTTTTCTTATATCCATTACTGGCCATTAAGCTTGGCAAGTTAACACACAGGCTACACTCTCTCTCTCTTTTGGTTTTCCCGTTGGCCATCGCAGCCCCATTTGAAAACACGGGACACACAAGTGTAAGATAACCCAAAAATAGCCAGACACCAACCTGAGCCCCAAGCTTTAGGAGAACAGCCCGAGCTCAACCTGAGTCTTCAGGGACCCAGACAAAGTATCAGGTTTCAGGCAGCAGAATTCTAACACACAGTTTAACACATTCAGTTGAAATGATCCAGGTCATAAACAATGATGATACATCTGTTTCTCTCGACCTACCAATTTCAAACTCACACACACATACAGACACACACAGTCCCTCTCTCTCTATCACACACACACACACATTTGGCAGTCCTCCTGGCTCTGCGGTGCCTCTGTGACTAACGTGGAGGATAAATAACCCGGTGAGATTCAGTTCCAATATCACAGGCCCCGCTCGCCAAAAAATTAACATCAGCATAATAGTATTAGCCTGCTCATAGTCATCCATTAAAACTACTTAGGACGGACAGGCAGACAGGCCAGGGGAATACAACACTCTTATTAAAGCTGCCCATGAATCAGCTTGCAGTGAAGCTACCATCGATGAGGAGATGCAACAGGTTTGAATCTGGCTCACGTCTGCCTCATCTTCGTCATCAATTGCTCTTAATCAGCCAAGGAACAGGATATGAACAATTAGTTTAGCCTAGTTATTTGGAGAGAGTTAACTTACACAAAGAGAGAATGTCACTATATGCATAGAGAATTAACACAACTTTAAGAGTAAATTAGGAGTTTATGGTGAAATATCCTTAACAGAATGGTGTAGCCTCAAAGGGAGATGCAGTTAAAGCCCACCACATTGAAACAGTCATCTGATTCTGAATTACGTAACATGAAGCAAAGCAAGTCAATCCTTGAGTCCCACTTGCACATTGCTTTAAAGAATGTCCCTGTAAAACTACATCCTCTAAAATGAGATAAAGCCTTATCTTGGCTTTTCAAAATAACAACCTTGACTATTAAAAACACACACACCACTATTGTGGTGTGTGTTTGTGAACAAATGCAGCCCTATCAACCTTTTGTCCTCCTGTGTGAAACCTGCCAGAGATTTATGCCTCACTTTGTTTCCGACAGCCCCACCTTCCCCTCTGTAAGTCTCAGCGAGCAACATTCTGACTCCCACAGCTACAAAGTTGGGAGGTCAGAATAAAAAAAGAAAAATCACTCTTCAGCTGGTTCAACTGCCCACACTGGTTTCAGGATTTGAATTAAACTGTGCAGAGGAATGGTAACCCGAGCCCTCGCTGACAAATAGGTGTGGCTGTACAATGGGATATCCCTTTTCCTCAGAAGCAGCTGGAGGCGGGCTGGTGGCAGAGCCGTGAATGGAGCTGTGACCGGGTCAGTGAAATCAGTGAGCCCTTGTCTTAGAGTACTGGTAGCACTATGACATCTTTTCTGTTAAAGCTTGGAAAGACAAACTGCATCACTTCACTGTGCGTGCTGTGTCAGTCTTTGACAAGTTGCAACAAAATACACATTGTAGATATCAAAATGTGCATGGGGCCTTAGCACAACAGTGCATCAGTGAATGGCAGCAACAAAGCACAGATCCAATTCATTACTGCAAATGAGTCATGCCCTCTTGTTCGCACTGATGGATCAAAATCAGTAAATGAGAACGCAATATAATCAGAGGGCACATCTGGCAGCAGTAAGAGCAAATAAAGAGAAAACACAGTTTCCCCATCTGGTCTCTTAATCTTTATATTCCTCTCCTCCTTTCAATCGCTTGCTGCCTCCACCACCTTCTTTCCCCTCTTTCTCCCTTCTCCTGTGTTTCATCACTCTGTCTCGCTCGGCATCTCTTTTCTCCCTCTACTCCGTCCGTCTCTTTCTGAACCACCCCCCCATCCATCCCAGTGGTTGCCTAGGCGATGGTGTTTTGTGGAGGCAGCTGGTTAGGGCTCATTTGTCAAGCTACGGACCTGCCCTCCCTTCTCTTCTCTCCCATCTCTTCTCTTCTTTCTCTCGCTCTCTTTCCCCTTTCCTCTCTGTTGTTCAGTGTAGTAAAAAAAATTAATAAATAACTGAATAGACTAATTTTCAATCAACAATACAGCTGAAAATGCCACATTTCAGCGTTGTCCAGTTCTCTCATTATGTTTATAGGATTGTCCATTTGAAGTGAAGGTTGAATTCATCTTTTTTGTTTGAGCAATAGGCCGCCATCAATTTACTGCTGTATACACTGAGTAAACACAGCTACTTCTGGGATTGCATCATGATCTTGACAAGGGAATTTGGAACATTGATTGCACTCTCCTTCATGAGAAACACTGTGGCAGCCTGCCCGACATAAAAGCTGACTTTTGTGGAAACTAGGGTGAGAAAATGCCAAAACTCTTACATGGCCCAACATGTTTACTTTCTCTTGCTTTTTCACCTGACTATAGATACTATACTTCTCATCCACAATAACTACTGATCTTTTTTTTTATCATTATCAAGTAAAAAGTATGTTATTTAAAAAAGTTTATATTGGCCAATGTGACCAAAGTGTTACCAGGAAATGGTACTAGATTTCAATTGTGGTAATTAATCAGAATTATCAGCGGATTTATTTTCTGTCACTGTGTCTATGCACGCAATCAGTGTATGTTTAAACTTTCACGCTCCCTGTCAGATACATGCACACATACGCACACTATGACAGGCGTGCGTCGCCTGCCAAGAGAGGTGTTATTACCATGTACTCTGTAACACGAGAAGACAACCTTCACACCTCATAAGGCACAGCTTGTGTGTTTGTGCACGATATTTTACAGTTTGCTCTGTTGTTCAGTGCCACAGAAGAATTTATTAAAACAAATATTAATCAGGGGCACCACACATGCATAGCCAACACACACACACACACTCACAGTTTTGATCATCTGTCCTCGATAACAGAAAAAATGTGGCTCTTGTGTGGTTTTTACTAATGACACTGCTGTCACACAAGGATGGAGTGTGTATGTGTGTGCGCAAGTGACCTACAAACCTCATCAAGCCTCATTACCATCTGATGCCCCACTGATACGAGCGTGTGAATGAGCATTCAAGTGTTAATGTGTGTGCACACAAGTGTGTCTGTGTGTGTCGGCTGAAGTGATTTGTTTGTGTCTGCGCGCATGTGTGTGTGCACAGGCCTGTGCATATTAGAGGTAAGTCCACAGAATTACATCAAACATTTTAGATTTTTGCAGCTGGAGTCTGCAGATGTTAGTTGTGTGATGTTTTTACATCGTATGATTCTTCAATTACACTTGTGTCATCACTGACTGAGTGTTTCAATGAAGACGTCACTATATTCTGACCAGGCTCCTTCTCAAATGGCTGAACAGCATCTGAATCCTCCTCCCTTTTTATCGCGTTACGAAACAATGTCTGTCACTTTTCATATGTACAACAGAGTACAACGCCATGAAAGCCAACCAGGAGAGTGTGTGAAAACATACACTCTCATCCCCATATTGAAACAATTATCGTACCTCCCCCCAATCTATGATGACTGGTGTTTTTACCCCCACCTTGGAGTGCGGTCATTCAAAACAGCCATATACACTTTTGTCTTTCGAGGTTGGAAGATATGTCATACCAACCCGTCCCTTAAGTCACAGCTGGTCAGTCCGTAAACCCAGACCTTACTCATATTTTCATATTAAATTTAGCGCTGTAGGAGAAACAGCTGTTTGTGTTAAATAAGCAAAGATGGACAGTTAGCATGACAAGTGATAGCCACAAAAAAGAAATACTTACAGATACTCAGATGTTATTGTGTCCACCAAGGGCATTTCTGTAACTATTACATTTGTAAATAATCTATGAAGTTAATGAGACAAATGAGACACAAAGAGATTAGACTGATTGATTTCTTAGGCCTAAGGTCTCTAACATTATGACCAGTTGTCATAAATCGGTCTAGCTGACCTTTGGAAAGTGGAATTTGAATAATTTTCCTAACAATAAAACCATAGCAACCATGAGCTCTACTGGGAATCTTAAGAATGAAGCCTGTATAAAATGAACCTCAAATACAAGCAAAAAGTCATTTCAGAGTCCAAACAAATCAAAATATGTAGGACTGCACCACATATGAATATCCCACATCCCTATAGCTTCTAAGCATGTTTCTCAAAGGGCCAATCTGTGCAGGTTATTGGAGTGTGACATCCCAGTCTGCTCAGTGTGTGTGTTTGTGTAGGAGGGAGACTAATTTGATTTTCAACTGTACCATGTTTCTCCACTGGCTGCCTATTTATGGAAATTGCATAATTGGCTCAGTGTTTGTGTGTGTGTGTGATCCATGTATTCACAACATTACAGGGTCAAAGAGCGACTGTGTACAGGTCAAAACCAAGCTATAGTAAAACAAATGTATGAGAGTTCTGGTTAGTGCTGTGTTTGTACGTGAGTGTGTGCACCACCTGTGTTTGTGGTGTGAAAGTACCTGTGTGATTATGCATGTGAATATAAATGTGTCTATTTGTGTACATACACCTTCATGCTCAGTTTTCTCAGTTCTTTTGACCTTAATGTGTTTTGTATTCCTCTTGTTGCCCCAGGAGCACAGCTTCATTGATAAGTAATGAAATATACAATATGGATTCATTGTACATTTTACAACCTGATACATGTTCAACCTGATGTTCCTCTCCTGTGCAAATACAGTTCTAATGCAACAGCTATGGAAAAAAAAAAAAGTTGAATTGCTGACCTATTTTGTATTAAGTGGTCTGGTAATTCCATCAGGACCAACTACAATAAAAATAGAACCACTTAGGGTGGTGGAAGGTGCTCTGGATAAACCTGCTCATCATATGGCGGGTATGAAGATGCTTGTCATGGTGGGTATGCATTAGTAGCGGTAGTTAAAACATAAATACATACTCTAGCAAAAAAGTTCATCTTTACAAGTTATCTAGTCTAAAATTCAGCCTTCAAACTTAAATGAAATGCCAATGGGGTGAAACAATTCCACCTGTCTCTGGATCGACTCCCGGTCCAGCCAGACCCTTACTGCGTGTCAGTCCCCTACTCTCTCTCCCTGTTTCCTGTCTCCTCTCCACTGTCCTACCTGAATAAAGGTGAAAAGCCATCTTTTCAAGCCGTGCTGGAGAAACATGGCACTTGTAATCCTGAAACAAGTAAGTTTGTATTAAAGCCAAATGAAATCACATCATACTGAAGAAAATGACTATTTCTTAACTAAATAATAAACTAAATGACTTGTTAAGGCTGAGAATTTTGAGGTGTTTTAGTGGTTTTAATTAGTAATAGCTGAGGGAGCAGTATTGTTATTACTAAAAGTAATAGTAACACTTGTGGTGGCCGCAGTAAGCTAGTGTAGCAACAGTAGTAGATGCAGTATTAGTTGTGTAAGCCGTAAAAGTAGCAATGGCAATGTAGTCATAGTGGTTCAAGTGACTGCAATCACAGTAGCAACTGTAGCACTAGTAGTAGTGGCAGTACTTGAAATGAAAAACAACTGTTTAATAAGCCTGTCAAGATCTGGAATCTGTATTGGTGCATTACAACAAGGTGCTGCCCACACCCACCCACCAACCTAACCCACACCACACGCAGGCTTGAGATGGTATTTTGTATACTTGGGATTCTCTCTCTCTCACACACACGCACACACATACAAACACGCACACCTTTCCATCTTTCATATAACACATCAGACAAATTGCAGAGGGCCTACAGATGGTGGCATCCACCACCAACCCACCCCAACCGTCACCACCACCACCCACCGGTAATCGGTGCCCACCATATGTTCGAAATCTGAAAGCGCATTTGTTCCTGGCGCCCACCACGAGCCGCCCGCTGAAGACAGAAGATGGCGAGATGCAGGAGGCGGAAGCATGCTGGTGGAGCGTTGTTAGCGGTAAAGAGCGGGCTGAAGAGCGAGGAAGAAGCGTGTTTTGGCGCAGGCGCAGCCTGCCGCGCATGCTTGGCAGTAGCTGGGCTTTTGCCCGCGTCGCTATTAAAGGTGTGAAACTTTACCCAGAAGACAGCACAGCATTTCCCCTCTTATGTACAGTATGCCTCTGAAGTCTGGAAAAAAATAGGTCTCATTTTCCATGTTTAATGACTAAAGCTAAAAGATAAACCATAAATGATAAAGTCTAAAATATTTCGAAAATCTAGAGGAAGTAAAAAGCTGTAAATGTAGCATAAAGTATAGTTTTTAGCTTTTCAAGGCTTTGGCTTTTCTCTATATCCCTTGGAAGTCAATTAAATTGTGCCAGATTACCCTACTGTGCCTCTAATACCTAGAGAGAAACTGGCTGACATTTTAGGGAAGTCTAACTTCACCCACTTTAGCTAGCTAAAATAACGTAGCTAGTACAGCTAACATAGCAGCTAACAAGCAACTCTGCAAACCTCCTTGATAAATTCCCTAAATTTCCCAAATTTGATAACAGACTTTCCTTGTCTACCTATTGTATTTCAGCAGGCACTTACCAACTTTGGCCTAAAATATAGTATAACTTATAGACCATGCTTGTAGTTTTGTCAACTACAAACCATTAAGTTTTTTTAATGTTTTTTTTTTAATCTTACACAAATCCACAAGTATCCATCCATTTCATTTGCTGAAAATGTTATAGAGTTATAGAGTCTTAGATTATACCTATCAAAGTAAGCATCCAAAGCCCTTGTTTTCTTTTGTCAGTTAGTTACATTGGTGTGGTAATACATTTGCAAGCAGTCACTATACTTGAGCACTTAATGAATAATCCAATAACTGAAAATTGTGAGTCCTCATTATCTTCAGTCACATTATCTTCATCACTGTGTGTATATTTGCTCTTTGTCTTCTGGGAGTTTAAAATGAAATAATATAAAACTAGGGTAGCCTTTGAGAGTAGTCAGCAGTAATGTTACAGTGTTTGTTATTTGTAGTTACTGAGCTAAAACCTGTCAAAACACCACCATGGTCCTTTTTATTGCTAATTAATTAGGCTACTATTTATGTAATGGTTACCATTTTGAACTATAAATCATATTAAAAATTCAGCAGAGATAGTATTAAGGGACAGTTAGAGATTAAGTAGTTTAAAGACACTGTGTGGAAATCAAACTTGAAACTGAAATGCTTTTCTCTTAAAGCAATGTTACTATATTTCAGTCATTCTGCTCCACGTCTGGGTCTCTTCCCTAAGAAGCACACACATGTACACACAAGCATACACACACAGTAACCAGGATAGCCAGAAGGACAGTCCATCATTTGATTTGGACAAAGTGTTATTAAAACCCACTTAGTACTGGCTGTAAGAGCTATACACTATGGAAACTATGCAGTCTGCCACAGGCTGAAAAAGACAGCCCTGCAGACATCTGCTTCAAATTGGACCAAAAACAGCATAGAGTGAAAGAGAGCCTTAGCTTTAGACTACTGTTACCAAGACAGCATCTCTCCAATTCATTCATCATGACAGCACACTTTGTTTTATGCCATTACAACCCTTCTACTATCTCAAAAACAATCTGAACATTTCCAAACAAGCACTGTAAGCAAACTTCTGGTTTCCAAGACAAACTGGTGCAACTAACAACTGATGCCTGCCAGCTGAAACCAGACAAAGCTCTACATCTCCCCCCACTGCATATCTAAACGAGTCAAGTCTAGTTTATTTCTGTAATCCCATATCAAATCCAACATATCAATTGAGAGAGAGTCATTGGGTTAGAACTAGCAGAGACTGCAGTTTTAAAAGATATTCACTCAGCCAATATTTGGTGATAATTAATGGTCCAGGGCATTCTCCAAGCCTACTGACAACTCCCATAAACTAGCACGTGGCCCAAACAGTAAAAAGGCCAACTGCTGAAAGCTGTGAATTTTATTGTATTCTCACTAAAGCTACGAGCCCAACAGGCCCACAGGCCACTATGAGAAGGCTTAACTGCAAACAGTAATTTGTGGTGACATCGTGAACACGCCCACCCTGCCATGTGTGCATATGTGTGTGAGAGGAAGAGAGCGGGAGAGAGACCAGTAGCCCACCTTATTGTACGCTTTGCAGAAAACAATCATTTTGCACACAAACCAGCGCTCCACCTCACTGAGTGCTTTGTGAAAAACAGCAATTTCACCTCTCACTGTGAGAAAATTACCACACGGAGAGTGTGCGTGTGTATTCAGTTCATACATGTGTGCATGCCTCTATGTCAAAATAGGCTAAAACCATTGCAGCGCTGAAAGCAGCTTTTGAACAGTTGAATCGTAACAACACAGGGCCAAACACCATCCCTTTGATGCTGGTCAATAAAAATACAAGATTCAAATCAACAGCAGGGCAACTCCACATGAAACTGTCATCCTGAAGCAAATCAAAGACAGTGTATTACCACTGATACTAAAAATGAATATGAACCACAAAATTACACCATGACAGCATGTCATGAACTCAGAGATTTGCACTAATAGATCAATTGGTGCAACTGATGAAGTGTGTTAATTAATGTTATAATGCAATTCTAACATAGCAACATGATGATACTGTTGGCTTGATTGTCTACTGCTACTACAAGCTTAAATTAACAACTAATACAGTTAAGATATTTTAATATAAAAGAATAGATCAGAATCAAAATATCGTAAGGTTCAAATAAAAGAGTGGGGAGAAATAACTTTGTCACAACGGTATGCATGTACTCACAGCAATTTAAAGAACAAAAAAGGACTTGGGAGTTTGGTTTGGTTTTAAGCCAAAGTGGTCAGCATTGCACAAACATTTGGCTGATAGCTAGAGCTAATTCCCCACATTGTGAGTGGGTCAGGATGAAGAGTACAGCAGCTGGCTGAGAGAAAAATCACCACTGTGGTAAAAGACCTTCTGAAATGTGATCAAATAGCAATCATGAACCTCACCATGTGTCACCATCAGATAACACCATCAGATAATAAAACCTCTGCGTTTGGCTAAGAAGAGCTTTGAAGTGTAGCTGTGGCATTTCACAACAGGGATCCTCAAATAGAGTTTCAAGTCCTTTTAACACAGGAAAGATATAAAAAAGCATCTAACCGGCTGTGTGAGTGGTTGCTCTGGGATGTTCTCACACAGTATAAAGCCACCTAAAAGGGCAACTGGGATTTATTTTTAAAAAAAAGCCTTTGTGTATCTTAATTAAGTTGACTAGATAGATGCTCCTTCTTAGCAATGCTCCGATTCCCTGCTGCTTATTGTGTTCTTGTACTGGTACCAGCAACCAGCTCCTCCAGGTTTTCCATCAACTGCCTAAACTTCCAACACTTCTCATTCAATTTTCATGTCCTGACAGTCTATCTACTTAAATCAACCATCCAACAAATAACCCAGTTTCCTGACTTTTTGGCTTCTGCAACTCACAAGCTAAATCTACTGCACTGACAGTACAGCAATACAGAGTATAGAAACCTTTGAAACCCAGACAACTAAAACAGCAGCATAACAGAATCCAAAGCAAAGAGGAATGAACAGATTGATGAAGATAAAAGAAGTAAGTAAAGGTGAGGTAAAAAAAAAAAAAAAAAACATAGAGGGGAGGGGAATTGTTGATTTTGTCTAGTCCCCAATGAGCAGTCCGCTCATCGTGACCACCACATCTCACTCACGCCCTCACTTTCTCACATCATCAGCAATAACATTTGCAACATCACACTGACACAGAGCGTGAAAAATAATCAAGAAAAACATGTCGATAATGAGAGTGAAGCTGATAAATATCTGCATGAATAAATTAGTTATAAATTGCACCATCCTGATGATAAATTGAGGTAAATTGATTAGTTACTCACAAGATCTCGTCGTTCTGAAATTCCAGGATGCCGTGAGTGTCTTCAAAGTCCTCTCCATTGCCTCGTGCTGTTCCTTCCACCGTCTTGTATGGCAGCATGACCACACCGCGAGCCCCTGACGTTCTCAGCACCTTCACCTCCATGGTGCCAACGCTCTCGCTCACATGGCATACAGGCTCCTCAAAAGTAAAGATACCGGCGTGGTCGTCATCGAAGATGGTAACGGTTGCTGTGGAGGGTAAGCCGAGACAGGCCACTGAGTCCACATGATTAGCTGACTCGCCCTCCTCGGGCTCCTCGCCTTCTGATGTCAACACCTTGACATTGGATAGGTGAATCAGGAAGTTTTCATCCTCCTCAAAGATGTCGTCATCAATGATCCCCACACGGATCTCCTTCACCGTCTCACCAGACTTGAACACCACCACGCCCTCTGTGAACTCGTAGTCCGAGCCAGCATTAGCTGTGCCATCTTCTGTCCGGTACTCCACAGAAATCGTTTTGCCTAGGTCGCCACCACGCCGCACCACATTCACCGCCACTGTACCGCAGTTCTCGAGGCACTGGTAAGAACCAGGCTCAAAGAAGATCTTAGAGATGGGGTCGTTATCACCAGCATCAGAGCGAACCTCGTGCATGCTGACGGCCTTTCGTGCCTGATCAGCTGCATGTTTCTTCAGAATGTTGCCAGCACCTGTCATCAGCCGGGTAGCCTGGCAACGATAGAAAGCACGACTTTTCTGCTGCTGGCTCAGGACTTGGTAGTTGGCAAGCTCAATGAGTTGTTCCACCTGGAAAGAGAAAATATAAAGGCTGATCAGTGGATGTGATGTAGAATCCTAAGCTGTGGGGAAAAATGTATTTGTCAACCCGTTTGCTAGAATCAGACGTTGTTGAGGATTGGGCTTGACTGGCTGAACTATAGGGTTCTAGTTAGCTTGGTTTGATGGTGTGTCATGTGGATAAATCCAACATAAGAAACCGTCAAAGAATGGTGATCAACAGAGTCTGTGATTTAGTTACATTAGGGAGAATTAATCTGATTATCCAAGGTTTTGTGAGGTCTTGCACACTTGTAGTTGATGTTTAAAAAGAAATAAGAGTAGCCAAGCAATTCCATAAGTATAGTAGTTCTCACTATTAGGTCAGTCGACAATGTGTGTGCTGCCAGTATCAATTTTCAGGTCTCAAACAAAATGAGGATGTAGTGGGAAAAGAGAGCTTATTTTGGAGCTTTGGGATCCAACTCCTCTCAGTTATAGATATATGTGTGTTGCAACCAATATCGTAATGCCCCTACCTACAACAAGTAAGACATTTACCTGCAAAGTCAAAGCACTTCATGTCAAAATATGATTGTGAGGCAAGAGAATTACCCTGCTTGTATTTGACAACAGGTTTATCAGCCTCATTGTTAATCCATATAGTGATGAGGGAAAAAGCATAAAAACCTATTTTAGCAGGCTCTCTCATGCATGTAAGAAGGGTTGCCATTCCATAAGCTTGCCTTGATGCTTGCAGCTTCCATTATGCTTTTTAATGTTAAACCGTGTCCAAACAGTAAGAGCATACTGACTAGAAGGAACCTCATCACACCATATTTCATAGCTACAATATATTGCTATTTTTTCCACATACAGAAGTTTGCAAAGATGGACACAATGGTGTGAAAACAAAAACACACTGAGGAAAAATAGTTTCATCAGTATATTTTAGCCCCGTCTTATCTTATCGCCTTATCTTCATGATAACAATTGAGGTTTGAAAATACAACTTTTTACTTTGGGGAACTTTTATTTGCCAAGTCAAGGTACACTCAAAAATTCATAATCCATGCAGTGCGGTAAGTGCTAGAGGACACACAGTCCTCTAGGGACTGAACTGCCAATATCAGAATTGGATTATCTGTGTTTATCTTTTTATTTATATATTGATTTAATGGGTGCTCAGTTTCCTTTGCAATTTTCTTTTTTTAGATGCGTCATTATCAAATTAATCTGAGAGGTTGTGATGAGACCTTAGCTGCATTCATCACCATAATCACTGTGATAATGGAACCAAATATCTGTTGCTGCTTATTTTGTCATTTCATTTCCTCTACAAGAAAACAACACTGAGAAAAACAACCCTGACAGGAGCAGCAGTGACAGTTTGTTTTTTCATGTCAAACAGTCGTTGCATTTTACGTGAGGTCCTTTTTAACTTCTGCTACCCACCTCCTTGTCAGGGTGTTTCTGTTTGAGCTCCTTCAGGATTTTGGCCATGTCTCTACGGGTCTCCTCCTCATCCAGATCCTTCTCATCTAGATCCAAACCCAGTGGGCCATCCAGGAAGTCAACACCATGAGAGTTCAGCATCTTCCCATCCATCTCAATGTCCACCTTATAAGGAGAAAGCAAGGAATTTCATCAGTACCATAGCTCTTGATTCTTTGGAGCAACATGCTCTTCTGGTGCTATTATGGAGGTCAACTGAGAATTAGGTGTGCACCAAAAAGAGCTTTAAATAGGTCTATAACAGCCATGCAAACAAAAGCAGATATAAATAATTTTCTGGTGTGTGGTACATCCCCTGGTTTTGTGAACTGAAACTTTTTTGTTGACTATTTTTTCTGTGCATGTGACTATGAGTTGATAGTAGCATCAGCTTTTAGATATGTTAATATGTTAGCCACCTGTTTCTGAAAAGCTCTCAGAGTAAATTGTTCTGTTGTTCAGAGAAATCCTCTCTTGAGTCCAGTTTTTTTGATGAAATGTGTTTTAGCTCTTTAAACAATAAACTATTAGGCTTTCCACTCAGGGACAGTGTTGAGTTTGGTCCAGTGATTTCTTTAAACCAGAAGTTGAAATTACAGTGTTCTTCATGTACTAATGGAACAGTGATTCTTCATAGTCCCATCTAAGAAATGCAAGAAATAAGTAATTTGCAAAGTGTGAAAATTACTTGCGTACAGTGAGAGACTCTAAATCAACTGAGTGGTGAATAAATGTACTGTACACCACATTACCAAAAATTTAATTAGATGTGCACAAAGCACTGCATGGGACATCACACAAAGCATCAGATAGTAGCCAAAACAGGAAATTAAAAAGTGACAATACTTTAAAATTATTTGTGTGTGTCTGTTTGCGGTAATATGCTTCATAGCATTAGTTTACCTTGGCAGAATTCCATTTAGTAATGCAGATAATTGTTTCAGATACACATTACTCATGAACTCACTTCCGCCTACATAGAATGGCTTATCTGCTTCTTTGTTTTTTCCCCACTGCATGTTTGGATGAGGACAGCTTAATTAATTTTTACTGGTCGGCTGTTCTGTAATGATAGGCCTTTGGAAAAGATAGAGTTCCCAGCATGACTGTTAAGATTCTTTACAAGACATCAATGAAGGAATTTTGAAAGAAGTGATGAGGACAATAATTCCTCATTACATAGGAAAGCTGTATGTGCACAGGTATAATACAAGTACAGTAGGTCAGTGTTGGATGTTACATAAACTGTGATGGAAGTTTAAAACCTACAGTTTTGGTGATTCTTTTATAATCAGGCTTTTTTATCTTTAAAATTCTGGCTAACTTGGAGGGTTGTTTGATTGTCTATCTGCATGTGTTTCTGTCTAACTTCTCTGCAATTAATGAGGTCAGAACTATTAGAATAAGACCCAGGTTGTGATAAACCGGAATTAGGCTTGTTGCTGTTTCCGCAGCTGATTAAAGCCTTGATATGGTGGTAATACTAGTGCCTATACTCATAGTGTTACTTCAAGTAACAGTAGTAGAGTAGTAGTGGTTGTGTATATACCTTAGAAGGAAGCGGACGATCACCCTCCGTCTCAATGATCATTCCACGTTGCTTGCCAGTGCGGTAGCGTTTGTACACATACTTGTAGAACAGCAGGCGGCGGTCGGCCACCCAGGCGAACACCACACAGATGGGGAAGAAGAGGAACGTGAGCAGCCCCTCCCACACGTGCACAACGCCAGGTGAGATCACAGACAGGATCAGGTAGAGCCAAATGTAGGCGAAGATACTCCAGGTGGCTGTGACGAAGAAGACGCGGAGGTGCTTGACTTTCCTTGTCTCGCCATCGGGCACGACATACACACATAACCCGATGATGACAAACATGTTGAACGCAGCAGAGCCCACAATGGTGGAGGGGCCCAGTGTGCCAGCTGTGAACCCATGACCCATGACTTCTATGACAGACAGCAGGATCTCAGGAGCCGAAGAGCCCAAAGCCATGAGGGTGAGATTGGAGACGGTCTCGTTCCAGATACGAACAGTAGTGGTGGTGGTTTCCCCATTGGGTTTCTTGATGGTGATCTCCTTTTCCTGTGACGTGATGACCTCTATTGATGCCATGAAACGGTCAGCAATGATCGACACACCCAAGAACATGTAGACCAGAGCCACGAAGTAAACTGTTGCCCGAGCAACTTTGTCACCAAATGATGGGTTTTGGGGCTCCCAAATAGGTAAGATCACCCCCTTTGAGCACTGTTCTGCCTTGCTGCATTCGGTTTTATTAGTGGACACTGCCGAAACAGAGCCACCCAAGTTTGGTTCAGGGGGGGCGCCGGCCAGTGAGGGTTGGATCTTGAGGAGGAGAATCACCGTGATAACTGCAAGCCTCAGGGCAGGGGACAGGAGAGAGGAGTGATCCCAGCGGCCCATGGTGACTTCCAGACCGGTACTGTGAAGTACTGTGAGATCTTGAACCTTTAGAGAAAAGAGAAGTGGAAAGAATTCACATTAGACCAACATAGACCTGATAAATGTTATTCAAAAACAATGACATTTGGGTAAAGGGGGATGTTAAGCTTTGATTCTCTCCTTTAATTTGAATTTATCATATTTCAAGATATTCAAGGATTACACACTTATATAATTTCATTATAATACCTCATGATGCATAGTAATTTCTTTTATAACAAGTACTACATTGTAAAAGACAAATTTCCCCTGTCTCTCATCTCAAATGTGTAAATATAAGTGATGACATGATTTTTTGTTAGAAGCTGTGTGGTTATCACCTTTGGTTTACATTTGTTCAAACTTTATGCAGTGAAAGGTCAAATCTACATCTGTCTGAAAAACACTGAGGACTGAGGCTATTCACTAGACAACACTCCATGTTTAGCATTTAACAGTCTAGTTCACTTGGAGGCATGAAGAACCTTAAAAACACAACACTGCAAAAACAAATACATACGTTTCTGGTATGATATTTGCTTAATTTTGCAGTTCGCCAAACCACACCAAAGATAAACTTAAGCTCCTGGGCTCAGCACTACAGATTTCCAAGGAACAGTTTCTGACATCTCCCCATTACAGTGTCAATATCCTGCTGTGCCTCATATAACCCAGCCATGAGTGGCTTTCTCTGATAACAGTCTAGTTGACTCCACAACAGTGACTCCTAAATTAGGTTACTTTAATCAGATAGCTTTGTAGCCGCTTGGCCATTATTTGAAGATAATTGTGTATTCTAAATTTTATTTCTAAAGCAGAATGGATAAATAATAAGATAAGGAAAGCTGCTGCAAAAATCAGCACTGCAGTAGTGCATACCCATACACCACAATGACCTCTCATATTACCACAAACTTTTATCGATCTCTCACAGTTTTAAGTCTTGAGAAAAAATGTAACATTATAAGCCTCACAAGTGTTCATTTCAGATATGTTATATCACATTGTACTGGTATTGCTTTTATTGTGTCTCAGCCCTGTAACTGGATTATCTATCTGACCAGGGGACAAACAAAGACTATTTTCAGGTATTTAGCTTTTTGTAAATCAGCTAATCAGTACATCTCTAGACAAAATTCAGGTTTGTGAGTCATGCTCTCATTATAGTATATTAAACTTATACTTGTATGATCTAGTTCTTAAATTCATAATTTCAAATGCTTCTCTTGTTGCACTCAGCTCAAATGTAGACATTAGTCCATCTTCTACACTGTGGAATCACAGACTCTTTACTGTGTGTCACATTTTCTACATTTCCTAACTATTTGAAAAAAATCTAATGCACTGATAACTGTGATTGAGCAGCATTTAAGTGCATTGAGGATTTTTGTAGATCATTATCAAAGAGACCACCAAATCCCATTCATTCAGGTTCCATGTAATTGCTTCCAAGCAAACAAAAACAGAGGCAAAATTGAAAGTACAAAACACATAATTTTCTAAGAATCAATTTCATTTAAGTAAACATCCATGTAGCCCAAAACATATTCAGTGCAGTCACCTCATATAACAAGCTATTTTCACATTGTTGGGTCATTTTCCATGGGTAGAATAATCTATCTGAATATTATTTGCAGGGTTATGATGTACCAAAGTACTCAATTTTGTGTCATTCAAACACTTTGGTGCATGTATAAAAGTGTGCAAGTATGTTTTTGGGCAAAGTAATAATCACAATTGATTTTATAAAACTGTTTTCTAAGCCCAATTCCAAAGTGCTGTACAGAAAAGGAAAAAAGCAGACACATTCATTAACATTTTTTCTCGCTGTTAGAAAACATAATTTGGACAGCATTATGTTTCTTACAAAGCAAGACTGCTGCAGATTATTAGCATACAAACAAAATTTCTAGGATACAGGGTTGCCTGGTGATTTATTATGTACTAGCCAGACGACCCATGCTTGTGAACCAGAGGCTGTCGTGGTTCATGTGGGATTAACACAACTAGAAGCCTGACTATGTCATGAAGTACCTTGAAAATTATCAGCAAAAATTTAAAATTAGTTCTAAAATGCACATGGAGTCGACTGTGCGTGCTGTAGGTGGTCTTTAATAGGAGAAAGGGAAGCAGACGTAGGGAAAAGGATGCGGGTGATCTTATATTTTAGTACAGCTTCCAAAGACACATCCTCTCCTGAGGTTTTAGGGGATAAAAAGAAAATACAAATACCCCTTTGAGTGCTGCTGCTGAATAACAGAGCATCCAGACAGATTCTGAATTTGTATGCCCATGTATTCTCTATGGAGCAGATATGATATGAAGAGAATGGAGGACTGCCTGGTGCTTTTTACTCTGTGGCTCAGAATACATAGTCCTGTATATGAAATGTTGGAGCCACATTTGTTTGGACCACAATAGATGTTATCATATTGATATTGTCCATTAGTAGGGAAAATAACCACACCAATAGTATCTGTGCACATGTTGGCAGGTCAATTTCAAGGAAGACAATTTCAGGAAAAAAAAAATATCACCACTGATCACCAAAGTTATGACAATTCATCCTGAGAGGGAACATGAATGCTCCATCCCAATAGTTGTTGAGATATTTCACCCATGATGAATGACAAATGTCAACCCCATGCTGGCATCAGAGGAAAAGTCAGGGGATGACTGAAGTCATGGGGTTTATCTTCTGGGAACCATGGAAATCAGTACCAAATTTCATGGCAGTTCATCCAATAGTTGTCAATATATTAAACTAAATACCAGAGGATTGCCAAAGTCCACCGGAATTATCCTCTGGGCACCATGAATTTCTGTGCGAATAATTGTGGAGATACTTTGGTCTCTACCAAAATGGTGCACTGACAGACCAACATCCCTGTTGCCAATTAGGATGCTTAAAATATCATTTTCATTGTGATATTGATTTCAACTATATTGCTGAGTCCTTAAAACCAGAACAACAACTAATTTAACACATACAGCTCTAGAGACTTGTTGACACAGTTTGCAAAGACTGAAACCAAGACTGAAACACTGAAACTAGTGTGGCCTGGCATATTATCAGTACAGTGTTTTGGTTTTCTAGGTTGTAGACAGCATGTTCCATTGCCTTTCTCCTGTCAATATCCACATTTCTGTCATTAAAATTATCTTCCCACTTTTTCCTCAACAGAACCCACAACATGCTTCACATTGCCATACAGAGTAATGTCATTCATACCTGTCTGGCCAACACACATGATGTTGGTCCCATTTTTACTCATCCTCTCATCAACTTTTACCACTTTTAAAGAAAGCACTGCTGCACACACACACACACACACAAACACATAAGCAGTAGTAATCATTTTAATCAGGGATCAATAACAAGAACCAAGACCCGAAACAAAGATCAGCTTAGAATTCTCCTCAAACAAGCTCCTTCCAAATTCCTGCATGCCAACATCCATTCCCCAATAATTAACTGTTCACACTCTTACATGCAGACACAGCACAATTTACCAGACATCAACATAAGTACTTTCCTGCATTTCTTCCTAGCACAATACTCATAATAGATGAAGCTGTAAATTACCTAACAATATTAATCACATTTTCACTCACATTATATGCAGTGAAGCATGGAGGCTGTAGGGCCCTGACACTATAAGCTAAATGAACTACATATAATACATTTCCACTGGGGATGTAATCAATGTTTGAATGTTGATTCAAGATATTATACAGCACATACTGTAGAACGTGTGTGTGCGCCTTGCCTAATGTTGTTGACAGCTACTTGCTGCATAAATCAGATACTGTGTAATGCTTAATCAGTCCACCAATGGTGAATTTAAATATTTGGGTTAAATAAACCAAGCATTACAAGTGCTCAGTTTGACTGCTGTGTTGATGTGTACTGAGTGGGCTCAGCTGTGGTGTGAGAGCTTTTTGCTCAGATGTTAAGAAAATCAATTCTAAACAGAATCACTTCTACTTAATTAAACTACAATTCAGTGAGCTCATAACCAAACATTTTCCTCCTCATGGCTAATGCGAGTCTGCAGCTCTTTGCCTTCTATGGCCCTCTTGTGTGGTCATACAAGGCTTTGTGTGGCATTTCCAAGTGATCAATAATTCAGTGCGCTTTGGGATTTGGTTGTTTTCACTTAAGGATGTCATTTTTCTAACAGGCTGATGGCTAAAGAGCATTCTCTCTATGCCAGCCTTGCTCTATTAAATAGAGTGTTTTCTATAGCTACTATAGGCCAGTGGATTCTCAAGGTGAGGCCCATGAAATTTTAGACAATAGAGACTGTTGGAGTAGTAAGTAGTTTGTTACTTTTAGGTAAAATGACAGAAATGTATAAATGACAATATGTTCTTATGTGTACAAAAATAACACAATAAAATCCTTCAAAAAAGTAATGCTTCTGTCATCCTTGCTGTGAACCCACCCTGCTCATGGCATCAACACCTGTACGTTGCTATAATGAAAAGAAAGTCACATTAAAGGACACGACCAGTACCAGTTGGAGTCTGATAGATTCACCACAGGTGGGAAAAACAGGCAATTTATACCTTGCGCTTTAAGTTCCTTTGGTGTGTCAGCTCATCCACACAGCAGCCAACAGGGGGAAAAAAACACACAGAGGCTAACATATTTTACTGGTTTATGCCATTCATGGTACTGGAATGTGTTCCTATGAGGTTTCAATGCTAATTGTTTTTGTTTAACCAAAAATACCAGCTGGTTTATGAATTTAAAGCAGCTTTTATTCTTTTCCTCCCTGTAGGCTGTGCTGTGCAAGTTCTAATATAAAGCACTATATGCTGTATAGATATTAATATCAGCATACAGAGCCACAGGTGCTAATATGAAACACAGCTCATTTATTAGCCCAGAGCCAGTGCTCTAGTTTCTGTTTCTTGTGCTGTCTCTTCTCACCAGCTTGTTTAAAATTCATCCTCACGAACGCAAATCCTCGATAAACTTTGCTTACACAATCTTGATTGCTTTACACTTTATCAGGAGATTATACTTTAGTTGACTTAAGATAATTACCTGCTCTGAACTCCATTCCGTCGTACAACTACAAAATATATCCTGCAGGAATGTCTGACTCAAGCACCCCTCTCTGCGTAGGAATCATTATTGTCTATTTGATGAAGGAAAAATTGATGCCCTGGCCGGCATCAGCACCAAACTCAAGGGTGTGTGTTTATGTTTCTGCTGTTAATGCTGGAGCGCCTTAGTCGCTGTACAGTGGCTTCTATTTTTTTAATTGAAATATCAGGTTTCAGAATATCCCACCATGGTTTCCCCTTCTGTTTTGACCTCAGTTCAAGAGGAACACAACATAAGAGAAGCCAATCCAGCTTCAGTTAAAAAAAAAAACAAAAAAAAAAGCCAAAACACAGACATGCACAAAAACTGGACTGCTGAATCCTATTCCCCAGGGGCAAAAACAAAAGCACAATACATAAAGTTAAGAAAACCAAAACCATGTGCTGCACTGAGGCAAGCTGTTCCCTCTCTGCCCCAATACTGTCATTCCTCCGGAGTCTCTGAGAGCAAGCACCCAAAGGTGCCAAGTAGGCAGCTGATTAGACCAACAGGCAACAGAGAAAGAGAGGAGGAAGAAAGGGAAGTGTATAAGACATGAACGTACTTTCTGCATAAACCTCATATGTTTATCAGAGACTGAATCATGCATGGAAATTGCCATCATTATAAGTGCTAAAATGATTCAAAGATGAGTGGATACTGACCATGTGCATGCCAGTGACAATAAACCTGTGTGTTGCAGGAAAGCACAGAGAAATGCATCTCAGCCTGCCGCTCTGTGGAGCAGCCTGTCTGAGATGCATTTTCCTCGCTAAGGGGCAAAAGGCAATGATAAAAAATTTAAAACAGTGAGTGAAAGAGAAACAAAGAAATATGGAAAAGCAAATACAATGGGGAGAAGGGGGAAGGGGTATAAAGAGAAAGAGACTGAAGGAGACAGATGTAATGTCAGAAATAGAGTAAGATGTCTGGAGGAGAGAGAGAGACTGAGACAGATGGACAGAAAAGGAGAGTATGAGATAGAAAAGACAGGGCTGACAAAAGGTACTCTCACCATCTCTATTGACACTACACCAAAGGAATATTCCAGCATGTGCGAGTGTGTGTGAAAGCATGCCCACACCCACACACACACACACAGGCCACTGCAAACAAGTGAAGATTAATGATCTGCGTTTACCATCATTAGAGTGATGTTGAGCTCTTTTAGCCTGGATGTGCCTTACAGCCAATCCTTGAGCCAAGATGTCTTGTCATATTATTACACTGGGAGTGGAGGAAATGATCAGACTGGCACTGTAATACACAGGACTATTTCCTACTGCCAGTCACTTTGTCCATCTGTCCATCGATATTATATGTCTGCCTGACCAGGATGTGACGGGGGTACATGAACATGTGAGAAAGCAATGATGAGCCATGAAAAATGAACAGGCGAGGAAAAAAAAAATCATTAAAAGCTGAAGAATCACATAATCACCCCCCTTATCTCCAGTGCTCAATTCATCCACAGGAGAAGAAGCTGCCACAGGCAGATAGTTATCTTCATTTGAACCCTAATGCTAGGGGTGGGTGGTATAATCCATAAGTAGAGATATCTGCCATGATTTATGCATTTGGACAAAGGTTTCAAGCTAACCTCTGTCCCACTGTTTCTCTCATCAGTCTTTCTGAAAATGTGAAACATGTTCTCTCTCCATATTCTAAGGTAAATTGGTATGTGCTCTGGACAGCAAGCCGACAGTTTGAATACCAAGTCATTTCAACCAAGATAAAATTGGTTAGTTTTTTATTTTTTGTTTGTTTATTTGTTTTTAAGCATCCAGTGACAACATGTCATTTGCCACTGACTGACTGTCAGCACTTTATGTTTTTTTCTGGGGCCAACTTACTTTCAATCTAAAAAAAAAAAAAAAAAGTAAACATATATACAAAAACTAATGGAGACAAGTGAAAGGTGGCAGTTGTTGTACCAAAACCTCAGAGAACTGTTACCCGGCAGTTCCCTCAGCTCTACGAAGCGTTAGCATGGGCTAGCATCTTTCAGCTCATTGTTTTCGTTTTACTTTTTCAGCAGGATGAGGCAGCTGTTATCAGCAGAAAAAGCTCTGATAAAACCCACTATATACACCAAAACTGCTGACAGCAAACTCAAACACAGCGGAACATTTAGCACCTAAAAAGCCAGATATTTCCATCGAGAGTTAATGGAGATAACACCAAAGCTACAAGGAAAGAGAATATTGAACTTCCATCAGCTGGGTCTCTAGAAAGAGCACTCCAAATGAATGCCAGTGTTACTCTGTCTCCTGCTGGACGCTAGTCCACTGTTGGCTAACACATTTGCCATATCTTTATAAGCTGATAATATATGTTGTCTTGAGTTTCACTCAACCAAACCAAGGTTCTATGATTCGATTATAAAGTACTCTGAGAAAAACATATTCATATGCTTTAAACATTGAATTGATATGACTTGAATATGCTTTTACCATACTTTGTGATACTATGCTTCACATGTAACCGTGTTTGGATTCATCCAGTTTTAATCACTGGGCATATAAGTTTTTGAGGGTTGTGCCCTACAACCCTGAACAACCACAGACAAGGACACTCCTGGATTACCTTCAAACCACGTGCTTCTCAAGAGATACATGAATCATTTTTCCGCATCAATTCTAACGTCTTCATATATCGACTGTAAAATACTGAAGCCATGTTGGAGACAACTGGTAGCTTCTGTCTTATCCTAGAAGTAATACTGTACTACTCTTTTTCAGAATTAGCCCATGTTTTTGTATAAACACTGATCCTTTCTGTCATGGAGGTGAAGTTACTACTGGCTCTGTTCACCATGGGTAAACACAGGGCACTTACAGATTGAAGTTTTGCTTTGTTTACCCTGCTAGAAGAGTGCCAACCTGTTTTTGTGCTAACATTTCTGCCGCCAAACCTTGCAATGCAATGCATCACATGTAGAGTACCTGCCAATGAAGGCTGACAGCGGTCAGCTCATTTGGTTCCAGTGCTTTTACAGGATTTACATGAAAATTTATTTGCGCTACTGTGACGTTTAGTAGCCTACATATGGCAGAGCTAGCATTATGTGTCAGTCTGATAGCGTTAGCGGTTTGTTTCCTGCTGTCCACCACCACACTAAAGATGTACAAAATATGTTGCCTGCAAGACTTCCAATAGAGCAGCTGTTCGCCACATGTTGCTGAAAAAAAAACCCCAACATGTGGAGTCCATGCAAGTTCACTTTGTTTGTGTTGTTTTATCATCTGGAACACATACTGTACATATGCACTGAACCTAACAATAGTTAAAATACACTGTAATGTAGCAGTACACCCACTTATTAACCTAAGAACTTACAACTGACATTGAGATCACACATATTAGCCTATCAGCATGACTGCAATTGACCTTTGATAGATGGTGAGTTTGCAGAGAACCCACAATTCTGCTTATTGATTTCTAGTAGATGAGCTCTTCTACAGGGTGACATGGATGGCTACCTATTAGCTTATTAGCTATTGAATTATATGATGGAGGTCACAGTATCACTTATCAGTTTGACTGCCTTTACTAGATGCAGAACACTATTCACTATGCTATACTATACTGAGGACTCATTTTAATTTTTAGAACTTACAGGAATTTACCTGCATTTATTTTGGATATTCAAAAAATACAAAAAAAATTTTTAAAAAATACATATAAAAAAGGGACATTTACTTCAAGGGATTTATTGATGTGCAGCAAAAGCAGCAGCTATTTTGCATTTTCTCACTTCACATTAGTAGAAGCATTCCCTGACCTGTCCTTGCTGTGACATGACCCTGTTTACTATAAACTATAGTGAACAGGTTTCCCTTTGCAGAAAGAGGCAGAACAACTGTTTTGTGCATGGGAACATAAGATCTGAGTGAAAAATATTTTCAAACTGAGCTGATCTTGCTCTTGGGATAAAAAAAAAATCTATGGCTTATTCTTTTCCTTTCTCAGTCCCAATTTTCATCACTAGGTATGAATAACTAGTGAGTGATATGCATTCAACCTGGCCAGTACTTTGGTAGAAATCAAAATTTAAATCTGAGTTTTTCTTTTTCCCCCCCCCCTCTTTTGCCAAAATGATACAGGCCTGGCAGCAATCTTCTGGTGACAAAACTGTATATGTTAACAACCATTTACATCAAATACCATAACCTATATATACACTACACTGTGGTATACTAAACCTGCATCTTCCTCTCAGCCATTTACCACTGACTTATTTACAACAAAGTGAACCAGCAGTTGTTACACTGTAAGGAAGATGTGTGCCTGTACGTATGTATGTGTGTGTGTGTGTAGGTATACTATCTCCTCAACCAGGTTAAGAACAGGCCCAATCACTGCATGATGCAGACCCACTCCCACTGAGAGGTGGCCTAATGATCTGGCATCAGATGTGCTGTGAAGCCTCACCACCGGACCAACACAAGATCTTCTATTTCATCAGTAACCAACTGCATCGCTGCTGGAAGGTAAATAAAGCAGTGAAGACCTCTGGCTGCGCTTCAGTTTTTCACCATCATAAATAAATTTTTCATACCATCCACTGTGGATGAGCTACAGTTCCTCTGTGTCATGCCCATAAAGCCCCGACTGAAGTCAGCTGGAAAAGAATTGCCTGGAAAGCCTGGACGGTACCTGCCTGATGTACCCAGCACTCATCACAAGACGAGGCGTTTGTGGTGTCACATCAGGAGAATGAAAAGCTGCCGTCTGATGTCTCCTCTAATATTATCTGTGCCAGGTTTACAGGAGCAGTTAAGTGATGTGTGAAGCTCTGCCATTGTTTCATTCCCCTTTTATAACATTTCCCAAGCACAGCAGGCAGGGGGGTAAAATAAGCTTTCGTCCTCGGACTAAAAATCCTACAGATCCAGTTCTGTTCAATTCAGAAACCAGGTTAAATTAAACCCATTCAAACTCAACCACGGGGTCCGGAGTGAGATTTCTCCTCGACCTGCTATGCACTGATGTGCAGAGGCACTCCATCACCCCACCAGGAGCACTGCACTGTTTGGCGCAAAGCATGGGGGCTCTGCAGAATTGCGCAAAACGTGGCTCTCAATGCGCTTTTAAGGATCACTTACCCTCTGCAAGGATTACCATCTCTAAGGGGGGGCAATTCAGCCC
The DNA here is from genome assembly GCA_033238685.1 of Lates japonicus. NCBI lineage: Eukaryota > Metazoa > Chordata > Actinopteri > Centropomidae > Lates > Lates japonicus. The sequence continues at coordinate 116,114 of BRZM01000093.1, forward strand.
GGACTGCGCATGTTTGTCACCCAACTTCCACATTGGAAGCCTATAAACGGTGCGAGCGTGGTTATCTGAACGTGCTCTGCATCCGTAATTGTTATTCCTCTAGAAATAAAGCGAGGCATTCGGTCAGGACTTTAACATGCGAGGAAAGGGAAAAGAAGAGAGCCGGTAAGGAGGGAGGGAGCGAAAGGCAAACAAAAAAAAAGGAAAGAAAGAAAAAGAAAAAAAAACAGCCCCTGGAGCGAAAGGAAGCTGCCTCCGGAGTCTAAATCATTTTAATGAAAAACAAATGACAGACACACCTTTCACCGCACCCACTAATTTTCTTTCTCTTTCTTTCTTTCTTTTTTTTTTTTTTCTCTCTCTCTATGAACGCTCCAAATCACAGAGGAGGAAAAGCGCAGTGTGGAAAAGCGTGGAAGGGTTGGAAAGGATGATGTGAGGAAACATCCGTCTCCACATCGCATCCAAACCCTTCCGACGCATGGTGCTTTCAAGTCTCCAATCTGGGCTCCATGCGGCGACACCGTGCCCCCTTTCACCCCTCCTTCCATCCCATTCACTTCTCCTCCCTCCCTCCAAAATACAACTTGCCTTCAACAGACAATGCCGCGAAATAGGGGGCAAAGACCCCCAGCATTCATCATCATTAAAACCATTATCTCCCGCTGAAAACGCACGAAGAAAACTGCAGAATGTCTCACCTTTCTGTCCAGAGAGTGTCCACAATCCGGAGAGGAGCGATTAGTAGTAGAGGCAGGCTCTACAGCTGTACTAGTACTAGTAGCAGTACAAGGAGTAAGAGGAGGAGGAGGAGGAGGAGTAGAGGTAAGCCAGTAGTGGGGAATGGTAATGGAGACGCAGGGAGCTCTTATAGCCTACGCCAGCCAAGACGGCGTATCCACCGACCGAGACGCACAAAAGGAGGGGAGAAGAGTCCGGATTCCCATGCACTGACAGTTTTTTTTATTTGTTGCTGTTTGTCTGCTGTTGCCTACTCCTCGTTTCCATGCAGCGCGACCCGAGCGCCCTGTATGATCGGATGACCAGAGTGGCGCTTCATCAGCAAACCCGCATTTGTTGGGACGAGGCGCGCAGCACGGCGGACTTCTTCCTCATTCTTCCCTTCCCCTGTTCACCCCCTTCTCGCTCCGTGCGAGCGCAAGAGCAGAGGCGAGAGAGTGTGTAGAGGAGAGTGTGTGTTAGCGAAGGGAGAGTGTTTGTGAGCGAGCGTGTCTCTGTGTGTGTGTGTGCGCGCGCGCGTGTGTGAAGAGGTCTCTCCTTCGTCTGTTCTCTCACACACCGACTGAGAATCAGCTCGCCTTCTTCCTTCTCTCTCTCTCTCGCTCGCTCGCTCGCTCGCTCTCTGTGCAGCGTGTGTGAGCGCCTCGCTCACTGCTGTCACTGTGTGTCTATACACATATATCCTGCTTGTCTCTCTTACACACACACACACACACCCTGTCCTCCGTACTCACACACTTCATTCACCCCCTCTTTCAGATTAATATCAATATCCCACTGAAAATAAATAGAATCCAGAAACAAGTCCCAGCCCACTCTCCCTGTTTACACACCAGGGTCACTTTCTTTCTTTCTTTCTCTCTGATGAAAGCTATACAAGTTGAATGGTGTAATAAAGCCAAAGTGTTACTTAAAATGTTCTGATTGGCTGGCAGATGTAAATTAAAATACCTCCAGTCAAAATTATCATTCAGAATTAGGAATGCGCCGATATCGATACCAGTATCGGGTATCGTACTCGTACTCGTAAAAGTGTTCCGATACCACAGCCCGATACCACTTTACGGCAGTGTGACGTTCACTTGGGCGGTTAGGTGCTAATTGAGAGCAAGGAGGAGCAATGTCGGCGGTGTGGAGGTATTTCAAAGTGGATGATGGTGACAAAAGTAAAGCAGACTGCAAATTATGCTCTGCAAAGCTGTCAAGAAGAGGGACGAAAGCAATTACTTTCAACACAAGCAATCTGATAAAACATCTAAAAAACCAACAGGACGCCGAGTTCAAAGCGTTTGCTAATAATGGCAAACAGCAACAACTAACTTTGCAGCAAACTCTGGAGAAGAGGGAGAAGATGTTAAGAGACAACCCACCACTGATATTTGGACGAGCAGCGTTAGCCCGGTGTCCCTCATCAGTTTAACTGCACAGGAGATTGACGAGGATTTTACTCACCAGCCAAGCCATCGCAGGTGTGTTTGATGACATGCTTCAGACATGTGGGGTCCCTAAAAGTTCTGTTCATGTTGTGCTATGTGATAATGCGAAACACATGATCAAAGCCATGAGTGACGCTGGACTCCCGGGCCTGCCGTGTGTCGCACACACCCTCCAGCTGGCTGTTAATGAGGGGCTTTTAGCACAGAGGAGCGTGGCTGATGCTGTGGCAGTGGGACGGAAAATAGTTGGACATTTTAAACATTCTGCCTTAGCCTACTCCTGCCTTGAAGATATTCTCTTTGTTAAAAAAAGATGCAGTTGAATGCTAAAATGTCAATAACAGTACTTTAACAGTACTTCTGTTTGAGTAAAATGTGTGGCAGTGCCATATATAATGGAATGTTCAAATGTCAGTCACAGCAATTTCTTACAGCCAGAGAATGAAACAATCTGATGAAAATAAAACACGTTTTCAAGTAAATGTACGAAGTGTAATGGCATTAATAAGTACTCGTATCGGTACTCGGTATCGGCAAGTACTCAGATCCAAGTATCGATATTGTATTGGTTTGAAAAAAAGTGGCACCATTGCATCCCTATTCAGAATCATATGGTTAAACCCTGCAAAAAGCAGATTACCGAGCAAATTAAACTAAACAACCCAACTACCTCTAATAAACCTCATCAAAGAGGAACTGGTCTCTCAAAAGGGTGAAATGTGTAAGCATCAGTTTGACTTATGAAACTATAAGACTGAACTCACTAAACGTTCAACTACACACATCCCTTTTTTTTCTTTTGGTGAACAGCCATGGGAAAAGTGCAACAATGCACTCAGAGCTGTTATACACAAACCAATGCAAATGGCAGAGCAATTGCTGCCTCCGCTTTATCTATTACCATATCTACACACATACTTCTGAACCATCTAAAATCAGCATGATGTATAATTTTATATTAATGCAAAAAGAGGGAGAGAGTCAAAGAGAAACAAGATTTACTTTTGAGGTAATCGGATGTTAAGAGTCATAACAAAAGAAAATATTGATTGTTTGATGAGTGCCATATCATGAAGACTGACACAGTAAAGTAACCCCACTAGCTCATGAGGAGGGGGCTTGCTAAAAAAAAAAAACATAACTAAAAATAACTCCCTCTCCAGAAAAACTCGACAATGTACCACACGTACAATGCAGTAAACACATAGTCTATATGGTTTTTTCCCATCTTAAAACCCCTAATGTGTAGCATATGAATGTTCAACTTTGGCAACTCTAACTGTTACAGACCACAACAACATTCCACCTCAGATCTGACAGGGACACACTGAGTCTCTCTAGTCAAATATTTTGTATCATACAAAACTAGTGCTGGGAAACTCTTATGAATATTCTCTTAGGTTTTGTTATTCAGTGTTTTTAGGCCAGTAGGGGGCAGGACACACGATTTATAGTGCTGCTGATATTTTAAGACATAAAAATTAATCACATCTACAATTCAGTTTATGATGACTTTCAATCACAATCAGATAAAAAAATGTACATGAATCACTGAGTGTTTGCTTTTATTTAGGTGCATTCATTTAACATGTTTTTTTTTTGTAATTAATATTCATTTTGCAATAGTAAAAAAGGAAAAATGCAACTACAAATGTTTATTTTATAATGTAAGAGAATCTGAAACAAAAGGTATTTGGGGAAAAAACAGAAACCACTGCAGGGGTACTCTGCAGCGGTGTAACTCCTGCAGTGAGCCGTCACAGGACAAGATTTAAGTTCACTGGTTCCAGGTACAGAAACAAATGCCTGAGCAGCAGACTCATCAAGAATGTCTAGAATTTATTATCACTGAAAATGTGCGTCAGCTTTTCAGCACAAAGGTTAAGCTGTCAGAATTCAGGTGACTCGTAACAGGAATGACACTCACCTGGTGGAGTAAAGAGCAGTTTGCAAAGTGCTGGTGCTCAAATAGCTGGAAACTGGCAGACAGGCCAGGAAACTAAATCCAAAAATGAGTAGGTAAGGCACATTTTGCAACAGGACATCAGAATAGTTAATATTATAGGCCAGAAACAGGCAGAAACAGGCAGGCAGGAATGGTCCATAGGTAAAACAACATTGGCAGTCTTGCAAAACCTGTTTGAAAACTGGTCTCTGTATCATACTCACTGGGGTTGATTGTGAATGAGGAGCAGCTGGGTAGGGAGGTGACTGCGTCAGGTGACCTCTAAAGGAGGAGAAACTCAGTGAGGGTAACTAGAGGGCAGGTGATGCAGGGCAGGGTATGGGAAATTTCACAACAGGCACATTGGGAATGGTAGGAGAAAGAGTGAGAGACTAAACAGGAAGCCTATACTACGAAGGGAGTTTAACCTACTCTGATTTAACTCGGGGTTATCAAGGAAAGTCGGGGTTGACAAACCCTGACTGCCTCGATCTGTGTTAAACGGTACTATGACGGTGGTGTCGGTTAGTTGAGTCGGTGTAAATTTAATCGCAGTTAGTGCGCGTGCATAAAACGGGCGTGCACCGTATCTCTCAGATGAAGAGCGCACGTTAATTCTGTCGGGTTATGAGGAATTTAAAGAGACTCTAACGACACAATGTAAAACAGCAGCTGCCAACAAAGCCAGGGAGTCTTGTCACATGTTCTCTAGAATCTTAATTGGAAATCTGAACCTGGATGAAATATAAACATTCTGGTACACATTCATATTTCCCATCATTAATGCTGCATATTTTGGTATGCAGTCTACAATTACAGCAGCCTGTCGCATTATAGTGTCTTTCAGGACAATAATGCCCCCCACCCCCATTTAAAGGATTATTGAAATCGATAATATGCAAGACTAATGATGCTAAATTCTGCTGTTTGACTGTGAGAAAAAAAAATTACAAATTAAAATAACTGAAGTTGAAAATGGAAAACACCATTTATTGGTCCACATACCTCTACCATCCACTACATACTTTTTTTTTTTCCGGGGGGTGGGGGGGACTGACAGACTGACAGACAACCCCTGTCCTACGGAGTCAGCCTCTCTCAGTCGTGCCAGTATCAATTGGTTCCTCCACCTGTGGGGCGGTACTTAGGTAAAAGTAACCCCGGTAACACCGAGTTAACCACGAACATAAACTGCTCTGAGCAGTTTAGAGACACAGCGTAAATTACCAAATTACCATTACCATCCACCTTCCGTAGTACAGGTTAACCGGGAAGTTACACCTGACGTCACCAAGTTACTCCTGAAGTTACCCCGATAAGCCAGTAACTTCGCTTCGTAGTACAGGCCTAGGGACTCTGCAGGGATGCAAACAAGCCAGCCATCACTGAGCAAGAAACCAAGGACAGAGGGGGAGCAGATGGACGGCCTGTTTCTGTTGCCCAAGGTTGTAATAGGGAGCACAGGACCAGTGACCAGAGTCTAGTGGATTTCCTGAACATAGATGAAAGATGGAAGACACTGCTTGGGAGTAGGTCCTGGGCTCTGGAGAAGCAGCTAAGGCTAGGTGGGCCAGTTGCTCAGGAGGATCATTAGACGGCAGGAGAACACAAGAGGATGAAACAGGCTGACCTGGGTCTGACGGGATAGAGACTGGAGGGCAGGGTTTTGAAGAAAGCCCACGGGGAGAAGGCTGACAATGAAAGCACACTGACTGGGGCAGAGATTTAAGAGAGATCATCTGAGACAGAGACCTGCTGGAGACACTGAGTTGAGCAGCAGGCAAATAGAGAAAACTGGAGCGGAAACACAGAAAAGGCAGGATCGACAGATACAGGGTATAAAATTGAAACAGAGGCGAGCTTTGATGGGCAAAATGGCACTGACAATGACACCGGAGCAGACTCTAAACAAAGGATAGATTCAAGCTTGATGGACAGAAAAGGGGCTAAGGCAGTGAAATAGAAAAGACAAGCTTTCAAAAAGACACAGGCTAAAAGGCAGCTACAAGCTCCTGCTGAGAAACAAAGAGATTCGGCCTCCGATAGAGAGACAGATTCAGCCAGAGAAACACAGATGCAAGTTCAGCCAGAGGAGCAGAGAAGGACAACTGGAATGACAGTCAAATCCATGGGGGGGGGGGACTAAGGGAAGGGAAACTAATAGGTTGGGAAACAGAGGGGAGGTTACCATATTGAGAAGCAGAGGCCAACCTAGCTGTCAGAGGGGAAGGGGGTAATGCATTAAAAAAAGAAACAGCTTGAGAGCTGGGCAGCAGAGAAACAGATAAGGTGGCTGACTGAGGATGTAAATGGCTGGTTACTGAGGTTAGAGAGGCTGAACTACCAAACAGGGAAACAAGCGAATCAGGGAACCAGGGAACAGGATGGCACTGGCTGGATGTAGGATATACACAAGCTAGCTGCAAGTGATGCTACAAACAGCTTGACATGAGTCTTATACATACCATAATTCACTCAGTGCTCATGAGTCACTTCAGGTCAGTTATTGTCTTTAGCTCTTCAACACAAGAGCACATGTCAGAGATGTTTACAAAGACAAGACTGTTGATCCTATTAATTAGCCACATACAACTTTCTCTCCATTCTTGGTTGGTTTCCATGATTCTGTTAGACAAGCGCGGCGTTCATCACAGCATGCAATGTCAAATTTTCACTTAGTATGATGCAACGTGCAATGACCAAATGTTGCACCAGTCGCAAAAATGTATCAGTGTTGTGCTCCTACAATTTAAAACAGTTGAGAAACAATGTAACTCTGGCTGTGCTCTGAAGAAAAACAGTATTTTTCAGCAGGGATTTGTAACAGTTTTGAATGGCACAGAGAAATTCTGTCTTGTATGTGTCATGTTATGGTATGATGGAGGATGTTTGCTAACCACAGAATAAAACCGGTCCACCCAATTCAATAATAATGTAAATATTTTTTTCAATCTAGATCATTACGAATGAATTGAAAAATATATATTTCAAATCATGTTTTCTCTGAGTGCAGCTCTTACCCTAGTTAATATTATGCTCACACGGAATCATAATATTGTCCATTAATTGAATTGGCTTAATTTCTGTCATGATGATAAAGCATATTTCATGCATATAAAGCTGGATTGAAGTAGAGAGAGAGGAGAGAGGAGAGAAAAAAGAGAGCCCTCTGCAGATGTGACGTTGACACAGGGAGGTAAAAGCTTTAGCCCGTTCATTCATAATTCAGAGGAGCCGCACTCTGGGGTGCCTCCTTAGAGCTCAGCCATTCTCACACCTGCCAATCAAACAATCCTGCTAACACTATAGGAGCCCAGCAAAAGCTATGCAGCTGACATAAGCTAAACATATGTATAGATTTAAACTGAGTGGGTGAGGAATTATGCAACTGCATTTAAAAGGAAAAAAAAACTTGACATGTTGTGTCATGTTTCAAATACATAGTTATTTTCTACATTACTTAGGAGGACACTTTTTAAATAGTTGATATCCTGTGTTGGAATAAGACAAATTGTTTTTTTTTGTTCAAGTGTTCCAGGGTGAATTTCCCCATTACTGGGTAATATCAGTGTACACTCCTTTGTGAATACAGACTGAGAAGCGAGCTGCATCTCTGCAGGGATGCATTTTATTAGACTGTCACCACGATTATGATAATAGCAGACTGCTGTTTTGAAAGAGGATAATTTACATTTTAGTATAATTTGGATGTGGCAGGGTAAAATATGGGAAAGACCTTCTGCTAAAGATGACAATTTATCATGCAGTTACAAAGACAGCATACACACACACACACACACACACATTATACACTCAGACACACACACAAGGAATAAGAATAGGAAAAATTCACACACATGATTTAGAGTAAGCTCACATTAAAGTCTTGTTCTTTTACTAATATCACAACTCGCACCTGTGTGCATACAAGCACACACACACACAATTTTAACATCACAATGGTGGACAATGATGCATAAAAGCCAGAGGGGGAAAATATTTTGCAGTGTTAAGACAATGTCCCCTCAGGAGCAGCTTACAGCTCAGATTAAACTTAAGCACTGTGATTCTTCTGGACACCTACAGCTGAGGTAAAAAGCCACTAATGGATCTGTTACTCAAACTTTAGTCTCAAAGTAGACAACTACCACATAACATGTTATATAAAGTGTTTATAAGTGGAGAGTTAAATTATCATCACAGCAAAAGTTAAGAGCTTTATTAAACTATGTGTGAAGAGTGAGAGTAAATGATTGTATCATCTTTATTTAATTCTTTAGCTAAAAGAATGTGTGTGCTGTACACTGATGTGCTAATGTATAGTTTATTTTTAAGTCTGTACAGAGATCTGGCCATTGTTTGAAACCTGATTCAAATTTTGTTCACACTCCTCATCTCTTCCCTGAAAACACTTCCACTTCCATCGTGGCCAAGCAAGAGGGTTGTTATTGTTGCTATAGTTCTGCGGTGAATGCAGACAGTTGTCGTAATGGGAAGGCGAGAAACGAAGGAGAGAAAATTTGCCGAGCACTTCAAGCCATTTTAACACCTAAGCAACCTGGACAGTCGCTGTAGAAAGTCAGCATGACTTTGTAAAGTTACAAAAACTGTGGGGGCAGTGCTCCCTCTCTAATCTAACCAACCATATAAAAGGAGTTTCACCACTTGACCTGTCAAACCAGAACTTTCCTATATACTGGCCATTTACTTTCCCTTTATTGTGTAAATGCTGTTTCAGTTTCCACAGTCGAAAGGAAAGTGTGAACACATTTAAAAGGAGAACCTCTGCACAATATACCTGCTTGAAAATACCATTGTTGTCACAGGCCTTGATAAATCTATCATTCAAACCCAGGTTTTCTCTCATCTGGTTGCCTTACTGCCTGTGTTGAGTGTGTCTGCAAGCTTGTTTGACATGCAAATATACATATAGTAAGACTTTCAATTTGTCTTTGACAGTTACAATACACCGTACAGCATATAGCCAAATAAGTCAAATGTGACTGAAATTCAAATCTTAAGGATTACATTTACTTAATATTGATCCATGAAGGTACAGTGGGTAAAAAAGAATCCATATCTGAAATGTGGTTTTCCAGTTCATTTAAGAGTCTGTCTTTGTTTTGTGTTTAACATTTCTGAGGGAGAAGAGAGGTGAATTATTGATTACGAGAAACATTTTCCAGTCATCTCTGTTCAATTTAAATGTGAGCTGTCTTTGCCATGGCAGCACTAAAGTATGCGTGTCGATACTATGGTAACCGGTAAGGGTCAATAGAGCTGGGAATGAGCAGCCATTGATAGATAGTTTGACACAGATACATCTCCTGCGTTGATAAATATGTCATGTGATCTCCATGTATGCATTACGGTACACACACTTACCCTAGGGTCATACCAGCAAACTTATATGTACATTTATGGAAAGCCAATGATTCTTTACATGCTGCTGAATTTGTCTTTATGTCATCTCATGTCATGACATCTTTGCACAGAGACGATAATATATTTACACACACAAGTGCGGCGCATGCACAGACACACACACACACGTATACACAGGTTGGCTGGAGCAGGCTGGAGGTGAGTAATCTCGCCAAAGGGGACATCTACAAATGCAGCGCTGAGTCACTCAGCATATATCTCTCTCACACGCTCTCTCCTTCTCCTTCTATCTCTCTCTACTACCCTCTTTCTCTCTCTCTCTCTCTCTCTCTCTCTCTCTCCCTCAGTCCAGACAGTATCAGGGGACTTGGTTGACTAACACTGACTGCATAACGTGTTTGACATGTTCACCCAACTTTGACCCTCCCTACACCCTCCACTACCTTCTCCTGGACGAATTTGTCACTTACAGTGCTTTGTGGCATCGATGCACATTTAATAATAAAATAAAATAGTGATACACTATTTTTTAAATGAGCCACTGCCGCTCAGAATGTCCATACATTTCACAGGTACAAAATGATGTTATGAATGCTTTACAGAGGCAGTGTGCAGAGTGTGAAAATGGAGCCAACAACTGATAGGACACCAGTATTTTATCCAGTTAATGACGATATCTATGGGTCATGACTGAGGAATTTTGGCTGTGCCTGGAAGAAAGCTGCTCTCTGAATAATTTTGCTCACGGTACCTTTAGGTGAACACGACCCTAATGGGGCCTAATGGTGACAATTTTGTGAGTGCCTCTTGTGCCCAAAATGCACAGAATCACATGTCAGATGGGAATGGGCATTACAGAGGAAAATACACCAAAAGAGTTCAGTTAAAGCATCACTTTGAAGCCTTCTAGACTCCATTTTGACCTACTAAGCCTAATTGTACAAACAGTATACTGCTGGGTTTACCCAGTTTATCCAACTTTGTGAAAAACACACACACATAACAGGGAAAAAACCCTGCATTTATTGTTCATTTTGGTATAATGACCCATATATATAGGTGAGTCAACAGTGCATGTGGTTTGGAAATCGTTCATTTCCAGTTTCCCACCACAGTTAGTGTTTTCTTTTAACCATGACCACAACCATTTCCTGACCATTACCAAACAATTCTAGTTTTAACCATGAATGAACTTTGCCAAGACATTTTTGTGCCTAAAACCTAACCATAGCTGCAACAGTTCAGAAAACACTCTGTTCTGCGTTGTTCTGGAATGACAAACGTGCATTTGGTCATTTAGTTTGGAGGAGTTGTTGCTACAGTAAATGAATGAAGATCATAAACTTGATATAAGTGAAAAAATCAGTTAAGACACTGTTGGTCTGTAGCTCTGTGGTGATTTGATGAAAACACCTGTAGTGTGTTTTTCAGGTTACATGAGTAGGCATGATTGTGGTTCCCTCCTACTGTGGCGGCTGGTGCACCTGTTCTGAAGCAGAAACATGCCCACAATCTGACACTGTGGCACTGGTGTCACACTGTCTAAGCTTAGCCACAGAAAAAAAAGAAAAACACCCCACCTGACAAAGTCTGGAGAGAGTCAAACACAAATGATTGGACTGGAGTTTTAATTGAAGATGTCTTACCATTCACCCAAAAGTTTGAGTAACTGTTTTCAAAATTCTACATGTATGCATCAAGGTGTGTTATTCTTTTAATTATTTATTTAATACATAGACATAGTATAATGTAGCAAATGTTTGAGCTGCATAACATTAGAAACAAAAAAGAAGAAAAGGAACATTCAAAATAAAAGGAATCTGTTGGAATTCATGAGAAAAATGAGCAGGTTCGTTGAAAGGTTGTCCTTGCAGAGTGGTGAGGTTTCTGCAGGGCAGTGATGATCAGTCTGCCGAACTGGATTAGTCTGAAATGTCAGGAGAGGAAAACTGTAACAGAGGTGAAATGAAAGAGGGGAGAGTATCAGACATCAGCTGTGAGGAGAGACCAGCCTGCAGTCTGCTGTGTCCTTAAATACTGACCACACATTAACACTCATACGCACACACCTCGCGTGTGTATGTTTCGTATCCACACTATACACTCATCCTTTTCTCTTTTTCTCCAAGGCGTGGGAAATCAGAATCTGCCAGCAGACATCCAACCATATTTTTGACTCTGCAGGCTGAAGACTCTCTGGTCGCAGACTTTGTACCCACGGTGCAGGGACTGGGGCATTTATGGCATCTAAATGCAGAGTGTGTTGCTTCAGATAACATGAACCATGACCTTTTGAAGATTAGACTTTTAATGACTATATTAGACCACAGGGAAAAGACAACTGTTACGCAATACACACGCAAACACCCAGTGTTTCCGTGAAGTCTACTACAGCCGCCATTAAAGGTTTGACCAACAAAGGGTCATGGTTTATTCCCTCCGAGGCAACACCAGGTCGCTACCCCCTCAGGCGTATGTGTGTGTGTGTGTGTGTGTGTGTGTGTGTATGTATCACAAAGTTTAGAAACACTAAAACTAAGCTCCATCTTTATACACTTCCAAATGATCAGGGTGAAAGGTAAAGTGCAAGACTGTGTGCGTGAGTCATAAGATGATAGAGGATCTGGTTAGACGTTTGTGTTTCATCTCATTTCGGCATGGAATGAAAATGTCTTTGGCCGCCCAATAACATGAATCAAAACGTATTATATACTGACAAATGAAAATCTGAAAGAGAAACAGACTGTTCTCACGGAGCAAATGGAGCTAAAGCCTTCAGAGGTAGTGATTGGAAAATGATGGTAGGTGTGAAAGGCAAATGAATTCAAATATATTACTTTGAAAAAGGTTATGATCACTAGTAGTGACCAGGAGAACAGAGGAATTAACAGGGTTTATAGAAAATGTGTCCTTAAATGATAGAAACACTAGAACTAATGACCAATCTAGTCTCTATTGTTCACGTAAGTAAGATATACTGACAATTAAAATTACACATTAAGAATGTCTGTACATGTATACACTTCATATTTTTACCACATTAATTTGGACTATGCTGGAGCCAGGAAAGAGCAATCATTGTCTTTATCTCTCTCTCTCTCTCTCTCTCTCACCTGCAGCTACTCCTCTGTTAGTGGGGACAGCTTAAAATAAGGGAACTATTTTGGAGAGGGGGGAGGGGGCTGAGCTAAAAAAAAAAAAATAGCCCTTGGCTCCTCTCGTTTTCCTCTCCTCCTCCCTCCTTTCTCCTCTCTTCTCCTTTCCAGTAGCCCTGGGCTTCAGTAAAAACAGAGCAGTGCAAAATAAAACAGTACTCACTGGGGCAGGATGTGACCTGAGTGAGCCCCACATTATATACTGCGGTACAATAAACTAAAATCAAGCAGAACAGATTTTGATACTGATATTAACAACATTATAATTTGATAGTAAATCGAACCTTCTCCATTATTAATCAAACATTTGGATGTCTGCGGTTTCCATTGTTGAATCATTTGTTGACCGCGTTTCTAATCTCTCCTCTCTGTAAGTAGCACTAAAGTTAAAAAAAAAAAAAAGAAGAACTCAGCGATTCAGACTGCAAGGAAGTACTCTGACAAAAACAAATAGCCTACTATTCTGCAGCAAACTGGAAGGGCTTCTCAAAAACTGTGTCATATGAGAGAAATCTGGAGCAGGTGAACACTACATCACTATACTCGCGACTATACAATGAGTTCAAAGGAAGTCTAGAGGTTTAGGTGATCAGTACAATGTGACACCGTGAACCAAAGCAACATAGTTATGTTGGTTTTCTTTGTGAGTTTATATTTCTATGTATTCTATTTTATTATATAGTTTATCCATAGGACTACACAGTTTCCTATATTGAAGATTTTCTAATTTCCTTTATGCATGAAAAAGTCAGGCTGCAAACCTCATGTCTAATTTGCATCTCTAGTGATAAAAATGCTGTGCACATTGCTTGATAAAGAGGCTCTGATTACATGACATATAGTTCAGTAAATATTTGCTGTAGTTGTTGCGTCATCGTCATTTTGCCCTATGACGATCCTTCACAGCAGACAAAATCACAGCCGCACTGACCTACAATCCGAACAACCCGGCAGACAAAAAGAAAAGAAAAAACTATAGATCAGGACTAACATATACTTTCTCTGCATATTCAAAAGTCACAAAAAATGGCGTGGGACAAAAAAAAACCACAGGTGATAATGTCAGATGAACAGGCGGGCTGAGCAGGCGAAAAAGAACAGATCAGAGAGGAAAGGGGAAAAGATTGATGCAGTGCAGGTGAATTACGGCCCAATTAGCAATAGGCTGATACAGTAGGGCAGGAGGAAGAAATGAAACACCTCAGCTACAAGAAAGCATTAGAACTCCAGATTCAGTGGGTTTGTTACTGTTGATGAATACCAGATCTGAGACAGAAAGAAGACAGAAAGAAAAGTCACAGGGAAAGAAAGCAATGATGGGGCAAAACTGCTGAATGATGGAGAAAAGAGAGAGGAAGAGAAGTGGAAGAATGTAGGACATAAGAGGGACAAAATGCCAAATCAATAGAGAAAAGAAAAGGAGGGATGAAATGCTAGGATGATGAAAAAAAGGATAAATGCAACATAAAAAGCTCAAACAGGAGGAGAGAGAGAGAAGAGGTGGGAAAGTGTCATGGTGGAGGATCAAAGAGCATCAGAGGAAAAAAGTAGGAACTAGGAAAGAAAGGAAGAAAGTATGATGTATGAAAAGGCAAAGTGGAGGAAGAAGGAGAAAAATGGAGAGTTTCACTTCACTTGAAAGTAAAGACAAAGACTGTTTTCATTGACTGAGGCCTGGAACAGTACCAAATATAATGAAAATCAAATATGTCTACTGACGACACATTTTCCCAAATGAGTTGAGAAATGAAAAAGTTTGGGCAATATTCGCTGCTGGCATTTTTAGCATCATCAGTCTTCTGTCCTGCATTTTCATCTTCTTTTCCATTCATCACCCCTTTCCCCCCTCCTCTTTATCTAACGTTTACATCTATTCCCCTTCCAATATTTTCACCTTTCTTTTCCTCTCTCAGCTATTTTCTGTTTGTCATCTCATCACCTTCCCTATCTTTATCTCTCCTTCCTCCTCTCTGCCTCCAACCTTTTGTTTCATTTTATACATCATTATTCTGCCCTTTTGACCTCCTCTCCCACTCTGCCCCATTCTCTCTTTTGCTTCCTCTCCCTCCATACTCTCTCCTCTCTCTCATTTCCCCTGCTCTTATCTCACCAAACATTAAGTCTTTCCCATCTCCTCTCCCTCCTTCACTTTATATTTTCTCTCCTCACTTCATCTATTTCCACCTTTTCCATTCCTTTTATTTATTTTCCTTTCTCTTTCTCTCCCTTTCTGTTTTTCTTTCCCCTTAAGATTCAGAGCTTTGTTCACAACATGCACTACAAACAAGGTTGACATTTACACAAGTGCTAATCACAGCGGACATGTCTCTGTGATGTTTCCGGTCAATCTGAAAACACACACACACATACGTATGCACACACACTGGGGTCAATGGCCGGCAACTCCGGACAGAGAGCGAGAGAAAGAGAGAGAAAGGGAAAGAGAGAGAGAGAGAGGTGGCCTGCATCTCTCTGGCATCAATAGAATATAACATCAGGTACAAAAGTGCAAAGAAAAGTGAAGCTAAAACTCTCAACAGACTTATATTTTAGTCTTTACAACTGTGTCTGCCTCATCTAAAGAATATAGAGCCCTCTTGGACATGGATCCTAATAATAAATGAAGCAAGACTTCAAACCAGGAACCTCCAACAATCCAGCAGATCTGGGGAGATGTCAATAGAAACAAGAGGAGTTTTAGTTCTGTTTTATTACTTACAGTATATTTGTGAGGGACCAAGCAGAGAAATCATTAATCTCATACAAAGAGATGCTTTATACAAGATTAGTGACTTTCCATCTGCAGCCCCAGGGAAGACAGACACAAACAACACAATTAATACAAGCATAGCTGTAACTGAGTGGTAGCTTGTTGTTTGAAGTTCGTCATTGTCTGAACAGACAGACCAACTAGAGGAGCTATTAGTTCTGCTTTGGTTGTGTCTTTCTTCAGTTTTCCTGAGCATGAAGGTTCGTTCTTGAGCTTGGTAAAAAAAAACTTAACTCAAGGTCAACTTACAAGCTTTTCAGCCACATCTCATGGTATCCAATGGGGATTGGATAGTTTGTTCACTTGAAAGCTCTGGGTAGGGCTAGTTAAGTGGACCTGCAGTTTTTTTATGCTGCATATCTGGGGGTTGTTAAAATGTTCTGTCTTCTCAGTGCTACTGCTGACGTAAACAATGCTTCAGCTATAAATAACACAGAGTTAACACTCAGTTAACACAAAATAACAGTTATTTAGAGCCTATACATTGTGATTGCTGTGTTTGGATTCTGGCCTTTCAGAACCATTCAACGATTGATTAGGAAACATACAGATAAGCTGATCTATAAGGCCACATGCTTTCCCCCGGTACTGAAAAAATCTTTAGAACCTGAATTTCTCCACTGTTCTTGTGTGTCTCATGTAATTGTGTCTGTGTTTTTAATTCCCATGTACCTGTTCATTACATCTTGAGACCAGCTGGACCAAGCTGTACGGCAGATTGTGGATTATTGTCTTGAGAACATTGTGTTGTTTATATAATTGACATTAATCCAGAGGATGAGTGGCAAAATGTACCCTGTACCTGCCAGACAAGTCTATGAAATAGGTTTTCAATTAGATACAGTTAGTTACAGTAAGACTCTTGTTCATGGAAATCATCCTTGTTCAATAAAAAATCTCTGTGATATTTTGTCTTTCCAGATATTGATCACGCCAGGCACTTATGCTTTAGCAGCTGCTCCGCTGTTGGATTATAAAGCACCCACATCTCTCATTGTGATGTACATTAATTGATTACAGACCTCCTAAGTACCCTGACTTGGCATATGTCTTTGAAGAGAAATTTCCTATGTGTGCATGAAATAGCAGGGAGCAGTGTCTGTCTGATGGTATAAGTGCAGTGAGGCTAAACCTGCCAGCAATTGGACTTTTAATGGTCTCATTTAAACGTTATTTTAGCCTAGAAAATTGAGACTTTACATCCGTCTTCTGGCAGCGAATTATCAATGATCATTTCTATTCAGCAATTTGGCAGGAGAAGAAGGTGTGTCTTGGAATCATGAGTCTCTTTTCTGAAAATTTCATGAAGAGTGCACTAAATTATAACATGGAAAAATGCTAAAGACATGAGAGGTGAGAGAAATACGTTTTGCCATTATGACTGGATGAGATGGAGGAAATCTTAAGTAGTTTGACATTTAAAGAGAAGAAGTGGGGGTGGTACTGTGGAGTCATTCAGAACTACAGAGTACTCTATATAAAATCACTTTTTCCGTGTTCTTTGAATATAGTGCTGTTGGCAATGATGCTATGCTCTCTACAACTCCATTTGTATTTGTTTAATGCCATCCAAACCTGATCAAGGAGCCTGCAGGTCAACAGTAAAATGAGTATTTGGAAGCTGGACAAAAATGTGTTTCCAAAGAGTAATCATTTGACATACAGGGCATAATGTTTTGCAGGTATGCGATGGAGGGTCTAGCCACCAAGCTGTGTATTCTGCAGTTACTGAAAAGCTAAGTGTTGTGTCTTTTCCTCCAGAACACTCCATTTTGCAAAAGAGAATATCCCCAATGTGATTTTTTTCTAGAATATGCCACCAGTTGTGTAATTTTTAATAACCTGGGCCCTGTTCTTACATGACTTCAACTATAAAACTGTTAAAAGAAGAAATTACATAATCTTCCTACTACAAAGAAGAGTTTTAATTCATAAGCAATAAAACACACCTTTCAGAATTAGATGCACTCATGAGTTTTGCTGCTACGTTCTTACCTGGTCTGGTAAGAACGGTGGTAGGATGCATGTAACTGAAACCACTGAGTCAGTAATTCACAAAGAAATTCATTGTGCCATTATTATGTAATTGCTGCAGTGGTTGCTGTTTAATGAATGTTACATAGTTTTGTTTTAACTAATCCGGGCTAATGTTAGCCATCTAAAATGATCTTGTTAATTTTTTTATCTAGCAAATCAAAACAGTTCTTTAAAAACAGGTGGACTCATAAGTCAATTTTGGATGCGCACTCAGCCAAAGTTCAAACATACAGAGCAAAACTTTACACAAGGTCTAACTGACTTATGAGTTAGCTAAGTGATTTTTCACCCAGTAGCAGGTACAAATGTTTTGTCCAAATTCCTGAAGGATAATGGCCACAAATGGACAACCCTAGTTTTTATATTAAATCAACTCAGTTTTCACTTCCCTCCATTTTCTCTTCATGTGTCTGACAGAGAAAGTTCCTCATTGGTCCAGAGGCCTCTTCAGCTTTGTTCAATCATTCGTTCAATAATTTGATAAGCAGCAAAAAATGACCTGGGAGGCAGGGACATGACTTGGTATTTAAGTGTCTCAGAACAGAAGAAATAATTTAAGATTAGTTTTGCTTGAGGAGTCAGCAATCCAATGGTATTTTGATCTAGTTCAGCCCATTACAGTTCAAAATATCATATGCTCCACATTTGTCTCAGGAGAAAAAGACAAATTAAAATGTATCCAGGGATGGCTTACTGCATGCAAAAATGCTTTCCACTAATTAATCACATACATCCAGCTCTAATCATTCTCACCTGCTAGCTGGTGATGACAACCACAACCTTCTACTGTCAGCCACAGAGCATGTCCATTAGAACAACTGGGAATAAACTGCAAGCAAAGAGCCAGGATTTCTGAGAGAGGAGAAAGCTCTACAGAGTGACTTTTCTTGCCAGCCGGGGACCTAAATGAATCATCTTCCATGAAACATTTGTAGTCTTGATAAAGTAAAAGGTTCAGTGTATTTATATGAATGGAACACAAAACAATGTGTTGAACGGGTGTAGCTGATTGATCACAGAGAGATTGAGAACTCTCAGTTAAAGGTAGTGTAAAATGATATATGCCTGAGCCTGACAGATTTGTATTGAAAAAGGTTATATTTTTTTAAATAAAATGAGAACAGAAATATTTCTTTTCGTTAAACAATTGGGGACTACTTTCATCATCTTCAGACTGTAGTGGGTGATGAAAAACTGCAGCTGAAAATTGCTGCACGGTAGAGTGGGGAAAAGCATTTCAAAAACATTTCATCTTTAGCAAAAGGCTGCTGGTCTACAAAGTAGTTTCAAAGTCTCATAGCAACAGTAAGAGTCATGACCAGCACTTTCCCAAGCTGCTGATGAACACGGTTACATAACAAGAGGTGCTCCGTGTATGGGTCCTTACCTCTCAAGTATGTACTTATGTGTTTCTCCAAATGGATTTATTCACAGGTGATTGGCCGTGAAGCCCTCATGCTGTAATATACATCTAATGCTACATATCAGAGATGGAACAAGAGTCCACTTATAAGAAAAAGGTGAACTGAAGAACTATGAGATATGATGAAATTTTAACATCTTGTGTAACAGCTGCAATGCTTCCTGTGTGGCATTTTTAAGCAGCTTACTCATACTTGAGATGCAGAGATGCTTACTTGAGATGAGGAGCAGTCCATAATTTCAAGTTCACTGTATAATGGTTTCCCACATGCAACATAGTAAAGGTGATAATTTTAGTACATTTCACATTTAAATGACATTAAGTCATTTGGCTAGGACTAGTGAAAAACATACTTTTGCATCCCCATAGACAAGAACGTCAACATTTGGGAGATTCGGCAAAACCCTGAATAAAGTACAGTGTGAATGTTTCTTTTCCTTCCGGTGCCCAATGTCACTTTCCACAATATCTGTGGACGGCAACTACAGTACTATGGGTAAGGTTTGAGAAAGAATAATGGTTGTTATTCATAAACAGGGGCAGCTGTGGTTCAGGGGATAGAGTAGGTCAGAAAGTCGGTGGTTCCAACTCCTCCAGTCCGTGTGCAGAATATTCTTGGGCAAGATATTGAACTCCAAGTTGCCTGCAGTGGTGTACCATAGGTGGGCATGTGTGTTTGTGTTCAAGCATTGTGTATATACAACAAGTGCTGTATGAATGAGTGTGTGAATGAGTCAATGTGACCTGTTAGTATGAAGTGTTTCATGTGGTTGATATGAAAAGTGCTAAATAAATGCAGTGCATTTACCATGCCATTAAAAAAGACAAACTTAGTTGCAGGTCTGTGATGGGACGAAAAGTCAAACAATGCTGCCAACCCATTCACCACCCTAACATTTACTTTCCACCTTGCTACACAAAGGGCACACTACTTCCTGCACTGACTCACAGGTTGAGGATTAGTGTTGGGAGGTGCTAAAACATCAAATATGACTATCAATAGTACCGGAAATTACTAGGGATACAGGGCTGACTTATACCTCACACAACATATGTTACAGGTTTCATTTAATAACAAACAATTAATTTTTTATTTTATTTTTAATTGCATTATCTGATTAAAGTATATTAATAATCTGCTTCATTTCCAAGCCATGACATTTTTACAGGATATTGCCCAAGTACATTTATTTCACTTTCATAATGCTGTACATATAGCATTATCCATTTAAAATGATATGAAACCGTCGAAATATGATGCAAAGACAAGGGGACTTGCATGTAGAGAAGCAAATAATCTCCGTTTAATTAGAACACGACAGAATCATGACCATTCTTTCACTAGCCTTTTACAATATCTGCATCCACACATTATGTCCATCCCAACATGAAGCAATGAGGCATAACGCACTGTCATTTACAGTGATAAAAGCACTCAGAGGTGTTGTTGGGCACAGTGTGAAAGCCAATTATGCAGTCACATTCGAGTGTTTACTGGGATTCTGCGTGATTTTAAGTGTGACTCTGCCAATTGGATCTAAGGGCCAGAAGTGACTGTTTTATAATCCCCACCAGAATCACCACAGGTTGTGAGCCACTGCTGTCCTCAACGCCTCTCTGGCACTGAGGTGACACATTTCTTTTGGACCCGAGAATTGGACTCCAGATGGAGCAGCAAAAAAAAATGTAAAAAAAAAAAAAAAAATCACAGAAGGCTATTTGTCTGCTTTACTGTCCCCATTTCAATGGGTCCTTAACCTTTTTGGGGTTGCAGCACATTTGAAAAGAACAGCAGAACTGTAAAGTGCACTAAATTATTGCTTGAAAATGTCACACATGGGCCTGATCATACAAAATAATCTGCACACACACTGAGCAGCTAGATTGGTTGCACTCCATATTGTATTTATTTTTCTAGTCAGCGCTTTGTGATAAATGTGTACACAAGTAATACTTTATTACTGATTTTTCCTTTAAAGGAGTAACCACCATGCACTGAGCTTTTTTCCAGAACCAAGTACTTAACTTACCCAATGTTTTGTTTAAACAACTACTCACAGTGCCATTTACAAGGTGACTGTGGACATGTTTGAAATGGACATATTGTAAACTTTGCTTCCATTGTAAGTTGGACTTGGATGCACGACAAAGACTTCTTCCCACACATGGTCAAGTGCATAACTTACTTCTTCTCGAGACTCATATGGGAATGCTGTCATAGCTGTCAAAGTAACCTTGAGCACAGTACTTGAAGCTGCAAAAGGCAAGATTTCCTTATAAACTCCAGCTCACTTCTAGGCCAGGAATATGAAGCTTTTCAAACTCATTAACGAGATTTAGAATATTTTGAAATCTGCATTGTTTACTCAATATTTCTGTTGGCTAGCAGTTTTCCTGCTCCCCGCTTTTCATTGTCAATCCATGGAACAGCATGGCCTGGGTGTACTAGGCATTTACAATGAGTTAGAAGTAGGAGGAGTTCATTTTAGTCCTCCAGGGTTCTGGAAGTGAAAGTGAGCTCATTTTGCACATAGGCAATGAGGTAAACAGAAGTTGGAGCTCAGATGGGCATGAAAGTCTCCTGGGTGAATCATCAGTACAAGAGAGCAAATGCTTTAGAAAATATCTGTTTCTTTGATTAGAAAGTCAAAATATACTAGCCTGTACACATTAAAATTTAAGTAGAGAAATTAGCTATGATTCCTAAGGTGCCTTTTGGTATAAAACACTGAATCAAAGAACTTAGAATTATATTACATGCTCCAATAATGAGAAGTGGAAGTTAAAGATTATGCATTTTAGAAAAATTATAACACGGTCTGCACCTCCAACTGACTTCTTCTACATAGCAATAGGAGGCAAGGCTCGTGGATATCATAGTATTTAGAGCCATCTGCCATGACAAACTGAAGGGGAAAAACATGATTTCTCAGACACAGTGTAGAGATGATCAAAACCAACAGCTGTAATACAAATCTATACTATTGCTACATGACCTGAAAGACTCATGTTGAGGAATATTGAGATCATCAGTAAAAAACGACTTTGAAATGGGAATTTACAGTGAGAAAAATAATAACAGAACCAGCAGCTCCTTATGCCCCCCAGTCACTTCACACAGTAAATGTTTCTATGGGAACTGGGTTATGTGCCCTGCACCCTAACCTGAAGCTGCAGACATAATTGTTATATTAATAGGATGACTGTGACTCAGCAGGTAGAGCAGGTTGTCCATTAATCGCAGGGAGGTTTGATCCCCGGCTCCTCCTGTCCTCACGCTCCTGATGGTCAGGCCAGCACCTTGAAGGGCAGCTTGCCTCCACCGGTGGGCAAGCATGTGAATGAGAGACTGTAAAGAGCTTTAGATGAAAGTGAGACAGTCTATTTCATTTAACAGGGTATCAGCTTCAGTGGCGTTTATCATGTATACATACACAGCATCCTGCTGAGCCACCAGGGCACCAGCAAACTGTTTTCTACTGCAGGCTGCAGTGCAGTGCTGTGCATGTGTGCAAATACTCTCCACAGAGAGAAAGATTTTGCTGAATTTATTGTGACTGACAAGACGCCTCCCCACAGGAAATAACTTAACAGGCTGTACAACTGCGGGGTTAACGAGCACACTAATTGGGGATGAGCCTATTGGATGAGGATGACTTTACTGGCCATTTGTCTCGCTGCCTTTCCTTTGTTTCTTGTTCATCTGCTGCTCTCTCTGAGGTTAAATTGAGGGCAACTGGACTTGGCTGTCAATCTTTGAAGACGAGTCACCTCTTCCAAAAGGCTTTCCTTCTGTAGAGGCTTCAGTTCTTCAAATACCCACAACCACGTCCAGTTGTCCTGTATTCAACCCTTCTTGGATATCTGCGACTTTGATGACTCAGAACTCACAGTGTCACTATTTTCAAGTGGAATTGACAATTAACTTCATAGGTCACCTCTAACTTGAGAAATGTTTCTATGGTGAAGATTCACAATTGTGACATTGTTGTTTTTCATGCATTCAGCAAGGACAGAGATTTACAACAGCTGGATTTAAAGACAGTAGACCCAGAATTATAAAAGAGTCTGGCGCGTAACCGCAGATGGTATAATAAATGCCTGTCTCTTCTTGTTAGAAAAGACCAGCCAGCTTTTTGATATGAATCACAGGACCGAGCGTGCAGTAAGATATGGGTTGGCGCGGGAATTGCATCCCGGAGGCTTTTCGGGAAGATCAGGCTGTAGAGTTTAACCTCATTGCTTAACCCATGAATGAATGAAATATGCAACAACATAAACGTATAGTTGTGTGTGTAGTCTGTAGAGGCATTTTCCAGTGTGGAGTTTAGGGCCAGCTATGGCAAATATACGGATTGAATTCAGTTCATATAAAAGCCTTAAAGATGAAACACTTTAAATGTATTAGCTTATGTATGTCTCCAAGCATTTTCTTATCTACTGTTTCTCATAATTTCTAGCTTGTCATTTTATTTGCTCAGGCTTACCATGACTTTAGGTAAACTGTAAAAGGACTGCTTACACCTACATTAAACCCTATGAATAGATTTTCCACTGTAAAGCCAAGCACACAATCTTTCATCCTGCACATTGGTACAGTGTATAGTAGACACACTGACATAGCTCACGCATCACATACAATCTCATATAAACTGAACACATGCGCACACAAATGCTTTTTCACTGTCAAGAGAGCATCACATTAGGCAGTGAGTTGTACGTTAGAAAATGACATCGTTCATCTGCCTGGAACATAAAAACCCCCACTCTACTTTGGTCTTCAAACAGCCATGAAACCAGGCATTGCTCCAAACGAGCATCATTACTTTGGTCATAAGTGCTTTAAGTGTGATTGTGTGTGTCTGCCTGTGAATATGGAGTACTTTTGCCTATGTTTGAAATGCCTGCTTTTACCTTTATGTCTGTACATACTGTATGCCTGAACTGAATCTGTGTTGTTTGTCCACAGTTGGCAAACAGTTCAATGTTTGAGGCATACCTCCCACCTTCCTTCACCTACACTGTTTCTACATAATAGCCACTCTGTTGTGTCCACACAAACAACAAAACAGGATTATGGCCTTTTCTAAAAGCCAATTGCAAGGCTTTTACCTGCCTTGAAAAGAGCAAAACAAAGGCTTGTCTGCTATTTTTTCCAGTTGAGAGCTAGCAGTCATTTGAACATGTAAAGATACTGAAGTCTTCAATGCAGCAGAGGAGATTTGTGGATCACCACACAAGTATAATGAAGCTGTAACGATGGCGGATCACTGACTAAGCTTGTAGCTCTCAATCCAGAATTAAGAACATATACTATGCAGGTGCTGTATTAATTTTCTGTATTTGATGGCTACAAACCATCCCCAAGCATCATTTTCTTTTTGATAAATCTTAACTTTAGGATTTACTTAGCTAATTAATGTTAGCTTCAGAGTTGATTAAAAGCTCCAGCTGACCCCATGTGAATGAGAAACCTGTAAAATCTGTCTCACAAGGAATGTGGAGTGGCAGCATACATGACAGCCTCCTATTTCCAGCTGTTTAATGAACACATCCCAGGTAAAAAAGTAAGTATCCTCACTGTGTAATGATCCATGTAGAAGGCATTTAAACACAGAAGCAACATTGTTCTTGTAGTGCAGGCTGCAGCTAATTATCCTTTTGCATTATAGTCCAATATTATAAGAAAAATGTAGTATTAGTTATATATTCATTTCTCACCTAAAACCTGCTGTGTAGTGGAAAGTAGGATGGCTGTTGAACGCAGAAAAGAGAGAGTTTAATATGCTCGTTTATTTATAAATTTGCCAGTTGACTTGCACGATAGTTGACTCCTGGCCATGGAAGTAATGCTATATTGCTACAGGTAATTCTTGTTGTGACATGCCATAAAATAAGCGGGTTGTATTAGATCAGACAAACAGTTTAATGCATTATTTTCACTTTGTTATAGTTTTGCTTTAGAAAGGTGATAAAAATACCATTCATCCACTTCAAATACAGAGTATCATCCGTAATGTATCTTAATGGCTGCAAAGCTACGTTTAGGTTTTTTAAAGAGAGTTTATCAAACGTGTTGGTGTGGAAATTAAATTGCAATGCCTTTATGTATGCCAAACAAATCAGCTTTAACTGCACATTTCACCCTTTACATTGCCCAAACAAGACTTTGCAGGGCCTGACAGAGCCCAGAGGGAATCAGTGAAAGCAGAGACTTGACACTGCTGCCATTATAAACGCAGCAGGGGTACATTTTATGGTGTCAAAATACTAATGAAGTCACAAAAATGAAATTTTTGTCCCCACACACACACACCTACATTACACTGTACCTACAATGAATCTGCAAAAGTATGCTTCATGTCCTGCATCAGCAGCATCAACAAACATGAAATAGTCAAACCCACAGCTCACAGTTATGAAACCAGTGTTTGTTGAGTTCCTGAATGGTAATGTATGTGTAGGATTAAGTGCTCGGTGAGGAGAAAGGAAAACGAGCATATGGTTTTTCTGTACACACACAAACAAACAAACAACACACACGCACACACACCACATGGTAATCAACAGAACTGGGTCACTATTTCATTAGTATATGTGATACTGCATGCAAATTACAGCATAAATACCCAGAGGAGAATTAAAGATTCAACAGAACACCTATATTTATCCATAGCGCTGACACTGCTGTCTGTCTTTAAGTCTGAGGTGATGACCTTTGAGTGGGAGGGGTCAACTCTTATAGAAGAGAGAGTCAGGGTTGATAAATAAATAGATTTATGATAGGTGAAAAAGGTGTTACAGTTTGTAAAATACACAGTAGATCTGAACACTTTCTATTGTGGTTTCCAGTGTTTTACTGTCAGTTCGAAAAATATGCAAAGTCAATTTCTAACTAGAGCGTTGGGAAGTTACCCCATTATCAGATACCACGTTTTTCATTTGGTTTACGACTGTTTTAGGACTGGACACAGCACTGAATGAATCATCAGGGTAGTCATGTTATTGTAGTGTAAGCTATTTGTAGAACTAACGATTTTCATTGATGGTTTCTTGACCTTCTGCATGCTGATGGGGATCTGGAGAGCCAACCTGTCAGTGACCACCTGAGGTCACAACCTCTCACTTGGCAGCACAGTCTATACAGTGAAACAGGTCGAGAGGAGGGTCAGAAAGAGAAATAAATAATTCATCAGTCACATAAAACCAAGTTACTGCAATCAGTCTTTCTGAATAACTACACTACTTTTATAACTCCTTCTTTGCACATATTAATGGAGAGGCAGTAGTTTCACAAATTTTCACCCTCACAAGCCTGCCAAATATATTCAGTGACTGGTAAAAGTTCATAGCTTTAAACAGATCTTTACCTGGATTTACTATCGCCAGGCAAACTAAAGTTCTTTCTCTCTGGTTGAAGAAGGCATTTTCTACAGACTGATCTACAGATTGATTATGTTCCAAAGTAAATAAAGTAAAAAAAAAATTTTTTTTAATTACAAAATACATTACTGAAAAAGTAGCCCTGTTTAAAACACATATGCTCTAGCTGCATTGCATTCTGTGCTGTTGAGGTTAATTCTGTTGGAGAAATTAATCTTCCTGCTCCTTTTGTGATGGATCTCTACATGTGTGAGTCTTTACTTTACTTTCAACCATTAACCATTAATTTTTTTCCTTACTAAGGAGTGTGAGTGTCCAAGATTTATACACGTATAAATACACACTCACTTACACTCTTTCCTTTAAGCTCATGGCTATCTTGCCTGTTGGATTTCATGAATCATCTGGGGGAAAACCTGAGTGGGTAGAGTGAACGTACAACAACCGTGTGGTCAATAACTACTATTGACTTGCCCTTGAGCCAAGCACTTAAACCCCAGCAGCTCAATGATCAGTGGAGCAAGACAGTGCACAGTGCAAGCCATGGCAGTTCCAAGGAGAGAGTGAACAGACATGTGCAACCCTGCCATCCTGCAACTATTCCCTCAGAATGCGGTTTCTAATGAGATGTTAGTTTAGTCAAAGTCCATAAAGACTCTGACAACCTGCTTTATGAGAACAAATAAGAACAGTTTGCTTCCAGACAAAGAAACAGAGATGCACGCACAAATCAAACAAGACACGGAAAGAAGATATAAGCGGATACAAAGCAGGGAAAGAGAGCTTAAACCTTGAGGTTTACAAAGTTAGAAGAGTTTGGGGGAGTGTATGATTACCAGTTTGCTTTGGACACTTTGGCCACCACTCACGATACCACGAGCAGAGTGACTGAGAGAGCGAATGGGAAGGGAGTAAGATTAGAATGTAAGGCTGGAGTGGAAAGTTTCACCACTGCACTTGTCTGCAGCTTGTTTCTGCTATACTGCTCTTACAGTATGAGTCAGAATATGAATGCGGTCTATAATGTAAAGAGTATATAGACAGAAGCCAAAAATCCTGCCGGGCTGGTACCCAACAACGTCCTTTAGTTTCAAGTTCTTAAAGCAGGGAGTGGGAGAGAGGGAGGAAGGAAGTATTAGCGATTTGCTTTGGCTGCTGTTCTGCCAGCTACTTAACATGAGGAGAGCAAATCCCCTTTCATAAATAAAGGCTCAGCTAACTGCTACTGTTGGCTCGGACCTCTCCAGTACTGCACTGAGCTGGCAGACTGGAGGAGCACTTAGGGAGCTCATCACCCACAAGCTTGTGGCTTACGCTGCCAGTGGTTTTTCAGTCTGGGGTCAAGAACACCAGCATGAAATCTTATGAAAAGGAAAAGGTAGAAAAATAAATCTTTCAAGATGCATGGTATCTTAGTAGTGTCGGGGTGCCATGGTCCTGAAATGTCTGAGGGTCTCTGCTGTACTTGGTGTAAACACCTAGGCATATTTTTTAATAATTAAACAAATATAAGTTTGACATGAGTGAAACCTACCTTTTGTCAACTGATATACAATAAATAGATGCTTCATTGCCATTGAGGCAATACACATTTAAAAAACAAACCAACTCCTTTAATCTGTATTTGCTGTTAAGAGTATACCAGTAGTGTGTTATTGCTTTATTGCCACTTATAAATAGACATTATTTGTTTGTTTGGGACTGTTGTGATCGGTGTACTCTGTGTACAAAACCACCAATAGAGTCAGGTTTTTGCAGACGTACCTCCCCCAGTTATGTCACAGCAACTAAATTTGATTTAAGTTTAGCACAAAAAGTCTTTTTTCATGGAAGTTTGTTTTTTCTTTATTTTTAGTTTTACTTTATTTACAGTGCACACAGCCAACCAACAACAGTGGCACACAGTGGCGTTTGATTAATTGCCTAGAGGCTTAAGTGGGACAACCCTGTAAAAGCTAACCAGCTAACATAATAGAACCCATCCCAGGTTTTCAAACTGGGAAAAATAAAACTGCTTTGTCAGAATTCTCTCATTTTACCTAAGCAGAGTCTTCCAGTTGAGCATAGCAACAGATCATGCAGAACACTGAAGTTATGCCTGTATTAATTGATTTGCATCATCTGATTCATTCATGCTTCACAATCACAGGCTCATTTCCCAGGTGTGTGGCTATTAGCTGATTTGTAATGTCCAATCATTTTTGGATTATTTGAGAGCTCCATCAAAGAGAAGAGCCATTTCTACTGAAACTAACTGTACAACCAGATACTAAAAATGGTAAATTCAATTTTAGGATAGGAAATCTTAGTTAGCCCTTATCCAGTGAGAATGAGAGACAATATTTCTAAGATGGGATTCACTAGAAAAAAAAAAAAGAAAGAAAGAAAAGAAAAAACAACAGTGCAAGAAGCTGCATGATCCAGGAGGTCCAGCTGGAAAAACAGATTAATTAACTTTTATGCTTATCGGACGGTAAAACTCCTCACAAAGGTTTGTAATACTCAGAGATAGGATTTTACCACTCTGGAATGTCATCACAGAGGCTTGCATTTTATCCTTGGTCAAAATGATTACAAGGTGAACGATAGAAAAGTATTGTTCACTTTACAAAGTAATCCATCAGGAATGTGCTTGC
The DNA here is from genome assembly GCA_033238685.1 of Lates japonicus. Taxonomy (NCBI): domain Eukaryota; kingdom Metazoa; phylum Chordata; class Actinopteri; family Centropomidae; genus Lates; species Lates japonicus. The sequence continues at coordinate 145,025 of BRZM01000093.1, forward strand.
ATGTATTTGTTTGGCCAGTGTGTGCTGCAAGGCTAGAGCCATCCAAATGAATGAGAGGGCTGTTTTCATGCGAGCTACTGTCAGTTTGAACACTGCTTAAGGTCCTCCACCAGTCACATTAATCCATTCAGTAGTGCCATTGTTTTTAAGCTAGACTTATTCTACAGTTTTAAGCACCATGAGTAAACTGATTGTAAGTGCTTGTTTAGTTGTAAGCTATGAAATGTACATAGTCATGTCCAGAGAGAGGGCGATTAATGCAGAGAGGAAATGATAAAGAACTGACATGGACAATATGACAGAAGAGAAGACAGAACATGCTTTACTTTGCTTTTGATTTGAGGCTTTCGAAGTTACTAACAACTTTTATAATGTCAAAGACAGAGAGAGAAAAAATATAGAAATGAATACTTATTTTTGCTGCTGGTCTGCCAGCAACTCAACATGAGGAGGTATAAATCCTTTTTCATAAGAAAAGCTCTAACAGAGAACACTGACAATTCCTCTTGGCTGGAGCTGCTTAAATTCTCAGCTGGATTGGTTTGCTGAAGGAGAACAGGGTGCTTAGAAAGTGTGGGTGTGCAGTTTAGTGTAAGTTATACTTTCTTTTTTTTTTGGTGGTTTTCATTTTTAATTTTAATTTGACATCTTTTCAGTTTAATTTTGATTTATTCATGAAAACTCATTTGCGTATGCTTGCTCTTTTTTTAGAGATATCCTGCGTCATATTCATAAAGTTTAACTATTTAATACTGTCTGCTGCTACTAGACGTCGAACAGCTCCATAGGAACAGCTAGGTGTTAGATGTCATGCTCAAGAGCACTTCTGTAACATTTGTTGAGCAAAAGGAGAGTGTTTACTTTCCCAATCCACATTTTTCCAGCTGTTTCAAAGACACCTAGAACATCTGGTCTCAGCAACAATATTTGTCGTTGTCTATTTCATATTATTATTATAAGCCTTCTGACTACTGTGTCTTGCTTAATAGTGTTGTTTTCTCAGGGGAAGCTAAAAGTTAGCTAAAAGAGAAGGGGACCTTTAGTTAGAGGGGAACTTTGCTGCATTGAAGAATATTTTTTATATTGAAAATCGTTTAAATGGTAAAAGACGTTGCTTGTAGCAATAAGCCCACTGAACTTATATCATCTGACACTGCAGCTTGCCCCATTTCTGCAGAGCACTTACAAGCCCACTGAACATGAGGGCTTAAATCTGAATTGGTTGCCCTTACTATGACGGTCTGTGCCAACTGGTCACTTTGACTGCGCCAGGACAATAAGCCTAAAAATAAAAAGAAAGCGAAACACTTGACTGGTATTTATGGAGACTCCTCAATTCAGTCAAAGCTCAAAGACAAATACTGTGAAAAAAATGTGTGGAAACGGTCCACAGGTGCAAAAATAGGTGACATGTTTTGTCATTGCTCTTCTGTGTCTTTTCAATCAGCTCATATTGGTATCAGATCTGAGCTGCATCCAAGAATAGATACGAACAGTCATCCAGAAAAAATCAAATATGAGCAGCTATTCAGGAATGAAGACCTGCAGTGTGGGTGCAGCCTTTGTCTTCAAATCAGATCAGATACTCTTATTACTGCTGGCTTCAGCTGAAATGGCTCAGCGAGGGATTTAGAAAGCAGACCTTACACTCTAATTCAACAGTCTAGCTGTCAATGCATACCTTATTCATATGATAAAGATTTCTATGCTAATAATTGTAGATGTAGATGTATTCGTATCTGTAAAATCTTCACGTGAGTCTCTTTGCAGTCTGATAACCCATGGGGATGTCACCAGCTTTCATCTTTCCTTCTGCAAATCTAAATATCAGCACACAGGTTTTCTTTCTAATAGGTGTTGTGCTTTTGCTTTCGCAAGCATCTATTATGTCTGCATAAGGGTTTCATTATGACATAAGTAGAAACATTTTTGAAATGTATCTGCTGCATACAGTCCATTGCAATTCATATATACTGAAGCATCAACAATTGTGAAACGGACTAAAATCAGCTGATTTAATCCTGAACAGTAGGGAGCTGAAATCTTTTGAAACTGTTCTATAACTAATGAAGTCAGGGGAACTACAAGCCTTTGTGAGCGCTCATATGCGTGTGTCTGATGTAAAGCTTTGCAAGTTCTTCGTTATTGATACTGTAAGCAAGTACTTCTCTGATTTATACACAGAACTGCTTGAAACTGCTGTCCAACATTTATCAATGGCAGTGTTTGTTTTATGCCTGCGTGTTTGTGACTTCTGGAGTGCGTGCACATTCACGCACATGTTAAATTATACTACATCAATAGATGTTTTGACAGCCCTTGTCTAAAAGTAGCCAGCCATTAATTATTCATAATCCGTTCAGAGACTTAGTGTAGAGTAAGAGAGATCGGAAGGTCGCTTACTGTTACTATAACGCAGATGGGAAATATTCTGCTGAGGCTTTATCACTGCTGATCTGTTCAGTGGGTTTCTGTCTTTTATTGGATATAGAAGCTGTTGTATGCAGTGTGGTTATGTTTCCAAGGCTAGCAAGATAGGGGTTTGTTTAGCCACCTGCCATCTAGTTTTCTTTGATTTTTAAAAAGTAACAATATCTGTCATTATCACAAATGTAATTCCTTTTTTCAGTTCATCGTTGAAGCTATATCATGTTTACACTTAAATAAATCAAACTAAATGTTTTTATGGCTGCACCATGTTCTGAAATGCAAATATTCTACATTTCCTCTGAATTATTTTATTTCATTTTACCCCCAAATTCATATCTGATCATTGGAAACTTTGGGATCTTCATTGGGAGAGTTTTAGCCATGTTTGACAATGCATAGTCAAAATAGGCAGCACTAACACTATAAGACCTGAGAATAAATGCTTTGTATTTCTGGAATGGATCTGACATTGAGCCCAGTATGACCAACCTTTGCAATGGTGATTTAGTAATGTTTTTCATAATCGTATTTTCTAAACTGACTCTAGCCTAGCTGCTTCTTCAGGCCTTGTTAGGACAGTTCTAAAATTCTGTACCAAGTTTAATATATTCACACATTAGACCGTGCAATTCTCCAGGCCTCCAACCCTCTAACCAGACTTTCAACACATCAACCCACAAACATAGCAGACCTGTGTCTTCTCCCAAACCTCCAGGGCTTCAGTGGCGGTCAGAACCGTTTAGCTCCCCAGTGTAAGCTGCCAGCCCCAGGCCCAGAGAGGAGCTGATGGCTGACTGGGACAGCCAAGTCTAGAAGAACTGCCTGGGTCAGCAGTTTAAGTCTGAGAAAAAGGGGAGAAAGGGGGAGGAAGTGGAACAAGAGAAAGAAAAAGAAAGAGACAAAGGAGAGAGAAGGGAACAAAGGTGAAACAGGTAGAAAAAGAAGAGAAAAATGACAGTGTAAGGACACTTGAAAAGATAGTGTATACATAGTGGTAGAGTGGGTTAGTGCCTATGGGACAGGCTGTCAGCAGTCAGTTGTCAGCATCCGACAGGCTTTTGGCCCTCAGGAGCCCCTGTCACCGGCCCTGAGCACCTCGGGGTGACGGTGTAGGACAGAGGGAGGCAATGGGAGGGAGAAAGAGATGAAGGAAGAAAGAGAAAGGGCTTTGCTTGCACCCTGTCACTGACCCTAATCACCTCTCAGTTACTGCATGTGGGTGTATGTGTGTATGAGAACGAGGGAGCAGATGTAAAGAAAGCTGCATTGGCTTGCATCTCGCAAAACTGTCACTTACCCTCAGTGCTGAGGGCTTTGCCTGCAGTGGCTGTCAGAGATCTGGGTGTACGTGTGCTCTTGTACTTTTATCCTTGTGAGAACCAGTGAGAGTTTTATCGTACTTCCTGTTATATCAGTGCACACTTCCTTTAATCAGGTTTCCTGGTGCACTGCTGCTGAAAGCTGCTTTGCCTAGTGTAATACCTCCAAATATAGTGGATAGTAAACTACGACACACAAACCAAAAAAACAAACAAACAAAAACAAAAAAACAGAGGTGGCATCATTACCACAAAGGGCTCAGAGAAAACGTGAATTAACAAGAACAGGACATCTGTGGAAGATTTGGGGAGCCATGCTGCCCAAAAGGTTTGCTCATGTTTATTTCTGCAGAGCACATCTGACTGCAGGAAGGCAGGCTCCTCTTGTGGAGTCAGATAATCCAATATTAATTGCCAAACAGACCTTGGCAGCAATAGCTTTCTTAATTAATCATCTTCAGTCTGGCTGATCACCCCTTGCACACAGGCACACATCAATGAACGTACACACGTGCATGCTCTTGTCATGAACCACGTTGAAAAACATGGAAATGAATGAGCATAGATAGGTGCACACATGCAGATGGAAACATGCAAAAACATAAAGATGTGCTGACCCATAGTAACATTCATATACACAAATAAAATGGTCAATTAAGAAGAGTTAAGGATCTACAAATATATTTCTGCTACAGATTGTACAGGAAGCTTGAAAGGGTCTTGACATATGCCTACATGCTATAAACGTGATTATTTGTGTATAAAGAATGTGTGTTAATGTGCATTTGCTCATACGATGACAGTTGGCAGTAATACTGTGCTCCACTATGGCTCATTTAGACGAGACGTGGCATGTGCAGCACCACAGAGCCATCCGTGCGATTCCCATGGTGTTATGCATAGTTAGCATGAAGGGATGGAGGTGTGTGTGTCTGTATGTGTGTTTAGGACTTCACTTCCACCTGTGTCTGTCAAATGCAGATAGGGCTCTGACAGAGATGAAGAGGGAAAAAAGAGGGAATGCTAAAAGAATAATTTGTGACAATCTTTGTTTTTATTAATGTTTAATTTAAACAATTTGAACTAAATTACAATAACCATAAAACAGTCTGTTTTAGAAGTCCAAGATCAGTTTTAGGTTTGTAGAGACTGAGATGATGATGATGATGATGTGTGTGTGTGTGTGTTTACATGTTGCAAACATCAGCTCATATGAAAAGTAACCCACACTGTTATCTCTATCCTTCCTTGAGAATTCGTGAGGTCAAGATGTGTATTTTTGTCTCAGCATGAATTTTGTTCCCTCTGAGTGTGTGTGTGTGTGTGTGTGCGTGTGTGTCCTCACCCATCCCCTTTCTAACTGGAATCCCTGTGTTGTTGTAAATTAGAAAATCTCTGCTCCTACTGTCCCCCTCTTTCCTTGTTTCCTGCTTGGCTTATAAACACCTAAAAAAAGAACAAAACAACCAGTCACACCCTGTTTTTTTCCTTCATTATTTTATTTTGTGCCCGAGAAATTCGCTCTCGCTTTACTCTCACTTTACACTCTGGTTTCAGAGTCAAGTTTTTGACAAAGTGAAAAAGTGCCTGTGAATAATCTCAGTCATCCAGGTCATGATATTTCTAAGTGCTATATGAAGGCAACTGGACTTGCTTGCAGTTGTTGACATTTCCCGCCTTGCCTGACAGGCTTCTTCAGTTGTAACTGGGTGGTATAGAGTCTGAGGCATTTAACCTCTTGTGGGGTCATTAACACCACTTGTTGAGCTTGTCAAGTCCAGTTGCCTTCATATATCACTTAGATACAATGTATGTACTGTTACTTAGAGTCAATGAGTGTAGTACTTATTAGTACTGTTACTAGAGTTAATAAGTGTTACTTATTAAAATAGCAAATGTGATGTTATCAGTTCACTTCACCTACACTGCCTCCAAAAAAAAGACATAACAATTATTCTGTATAAAATGTCAAGCATTTTCTAATATTACATAGTGATATTAGTGGGGTATGTAGAAATGTGTATGCATGACTGGTTATTCATTTACTTCTAATAACAATTACATATTGATGGTGTAATATTCTAAAACCTATAATGAATCAACTGTGTTTAGGTTAAAAAAATAAATGATTTACCCCCATTATGTACCTATTTCTCACACATTTTATGTTATATTTTGGTTCAACTGTTAGTTAGAGCTTGCTTGCTTTGCTGTGTGAATTACATATCAGACACAACAGTCAGTTTGCCCAGAGAGCTCTTTTCACATCAACATGTTTTCTGTGATTGTTCTGTTGTTGAGTACATGTTGACTGGTGTTCAGGTTGTGCCCAGAGTTTGTACTGTTGCCTGTGTTTACTGACCACTTGTCTGTTTGACCTCTGAGCCAAGCTATTGATGACAAGAGCTCATATCTGTCACAAATAGAGAGAGAAGGAGAGATGACGGTGAGCTTAAAAAATTTTTTTTTTTAAATGGTCAGACCTTGGAAAAAAAGGTGTGGGAAGGCATCACGCTTTCAAATCAGCAGAGATGGAGGGTCGAGGAGATTGCAGTCGCTCAGAATATATATCTCTGGTAGGTGAAAGGTGTCATTTTGAAGATGTATTGGGCAATCAAGTGTATCTATCAGTGTGCTGCCACTGCCAGATGAGACTGGCAACATTTCACATTCATGCCAGTTGTTGAAGTGAGACAAACAGCCTGTCTCTGTTGATCAGCCAGTTTTTAAAGTATTTTTAAAATTGCTGATTTTAGGACTCTAATATGAATAAATTATATCTTTGTTGATTTTAAAGACATTAGTTATAATTACAGCAACAAAAAAAAAAGATCATTGAGAAGACTGCCTGCTACTAGTGACCACTACACAGCTTTTTGTTTTGTGAGCCACCAGTGGAAATGTTTGCAGGAAATTAGAAGGACTGCTTTATGGCACAAACAGGAAGGGAGCGATGTCCTTACAAAAACAAGCCGAGCTGAAGTTCTAAGAATTTCTAGTGTCAGCAAATTCAAGTCACTTACAGCATAATTATCCCGTCATCTAAAAATCAAAGAGAAATCGACAAGAGGCATATGCCCTTTGCAAAATGTATCAACCATTATATATTTTAACTATGCCAAGATATGATATACTTTTAATTCGACAGTGATGGTTAAAATGTTACGCTGTACTGCAGCACTTTTATAGCAGGCTTTATGATTCCAGAGGAAAGAAGTTTTAAAACCTTAAAGTCATTGAGACATGGACTGTGTCACTCTATATGAGGACTTTTGGCTGAGTCCTAAGTTTTAGCACACACACACACTTTGGTGCAACTTAAAATCACTAAGGCTAGACTGTCCTGACAATATTATGTAACTGAAGAATAATCATGAAGGACAGAAACACAGTTCAAATCAGTTTGACCAAGGTTACAGAGATATTATACTGCATAAAGTTTCAGAAAGGAAATCTGGTCTGTGACACATACTAACCATCAAAACCACATTGATGCAGTGTTCATAAAACATCCTTGATTGTGTGATCACTGCATTTTTCTAAAATGTTTTTTTGTTTGTTTTTCTTTTTTTTTTTTAATCTCAGCTTCACCAGGGCCACCACAACCCTACCCACTTTTGTACTTTAAAGATATCACTTCACATCTTTCACATCATGATGTGAGTTATATTTAGCTGTTGAGGGAAATGCAGTGAGGAGCCAGTAATGTATTGGTTCCACTTTCTTTTGAAGGAACAAAGATTTAATTATGAATTCAGTAAAAACTGCATGTCTACTAAATGTGCTCAAAACCCAGCTTTTGGGTTTACATACTGTAAATATACCATAGTGCAGACAAAAGACTTCCATAAGTACAGAGACACACATGAATGCACACAGATTTGCTGGGAACATAACAAGAGCTTAGGGAACACACAACAGGTAAACAAACACGTTTACACGCAAACTGGCATCTGAAATTATATGCATAAATAATGAGCCAGTTGTTGATGAGCATAACACACACATACATACACACACACACACACACACACAGGCTGAGAGCAGTGATTACCCCAGCTGTTGTGCTTGTGTTTACAGAGGTATTGTTTGTTCCTCATGGCTGAAGACTGGAAATCCCAGTAGGTTTCTCTGTCTCTCAGGTCACTACCTGTTTACAGATGCTTTCTCCTCACCTCCTCTCTTTTCATTTATTTCCCTTCTATCCATCCCATTTTCCCACTGGATTTAGGGTTGTTAAAGATCAAATAAAAGGGATGATCTCTTTCTCTCCTAGCTCGCGCTCTTCTGCTGCATCCCTCATTTCATCTCCTCCCGTGTCCCAGTGGAAATAGTTAGAGAAGATCGTCTATCTTTTCCCTCCTCATTCTTGAGACAAACTTCACAGTAACAACTTTCACAAACTTAGATCACTATGAAGGTTGGGTGTGTGCAGAACATGGATGAAAGCCTTACTGCCACTGTCGCCTTCCATATGCAACATGTTGGGGTTTTTTTTATTTCTCTGCCCAGGTCAGTAGAACAGTAATCATAAAGGGAGTTTTCACAACAGTAAACTGTTGTACAAATAACAGGTAAATATGTCCAAGTGAAGACTACATAAATACAGACAGCTTCAACTCGAGAAGAGGAGGTTGGCTTGGTGGAGTGAGCTGCAGCAGGGCATTAGCATGAGGCTATCAGCAGAGTTGCAGGTAATGGACTCAAACTTAATGGACTCAAACACAAGGCAGGCAAAGTAAAAGGAAAGTTTATCATGTTGATGCAGAGTGGTTAAAAGGAGATCAGTCCAGAGAGGCCCAGACGCTAACACAGACCACACAATAGACAATCTGGCAGGGTGCTGAGGCGTAGTGGCAGGTATTTATGCTGGGAGCTGATTAGTGGATTGGGAACAGGTGTGCAGGTGGGTGTGGGAATCCTGATGACTGGAGGAGGGAAACACAGGGGCTTAGGGCAGGGCAGAGATGAAATAAACCTTTTTCACAGCCTTGTCATAGTAGGAAAAGCACAGGTGTTACTAATAACATTAACAATGGCTGGCTTTATTCATGAGTCCCAGTAAGCCTCAACTGTGTGGCAGCGAGCCAGCACGCACAATACCAGGACCCTGAAAGTGAAGCAGCCAAATGCAATTTAACCATCATTCATTTCATTATTCACACCTGTGCTTTTCCTACCATAACATTCCAAGATATCCTCTATGTAGAAATCCTATATGACAGGGAGAGTTTAGTCACTCATTCACTTATTTTTTACCAACATGTACACATCGACAACTACTGTGACACCAGCCTCATTGTCCACGTACTTGTTTGTGTGCTTTACGTGCATATGGAGAACTGATAAGTATATCCTGGATGGATAGAGCCTAATCACCTGGCTGAAAACAGAATATCTTCCCTGTGAACTTCTGCTACAATAATGTTAAAATCGCGGCAGAAAAAATGGGAACAGCAACGTCATAGATGATGTTATGCCAGGCAGGCGGACAAGCTCTTTCAGTAGCTGTTCAAAACTTTCCACCATTTCTGGTGGTGCTCCAAAACTGTGTCTGACCTTATTTTCTGATACCACCCCTAGTGGTCACATGCTACATTGCATCTTGTGGACGATTAGTGTTAATTTCTGCAGACCTGCACAAGTAAGCTGATGCTTGACGTGACGCTGTGATTCTGTGAGACCGACACTGTGAGACAGACGCTGCTCTGCTTGCTCTCTTCACTTTATTGTCCTGAAGTCTTCTGTTATACATTATCTGCTGCTGCTTTGAACTATTCTATTTTTTTAACGCTACCTGTTTATTGACACTTTCTTTGAGTGAGACTCTAGTCTGTTCGTTGTTAGTTTAGTTTAGCTTAGCCGTTTGTAGCCTCAATTGTACCCTCACCTTCTCACAAGTAACATTTCCAGGTAATGCAGGATGCACACAGTTAAAATCAAGTAATCAGTGACTTTAGCAACAAGCAAACTGACAACAGGAGCAATGATGCAAGGAATGTTTGAAACTGGTGGGAGCCACAACAGCCTCCCTGCACTCCCGCATGAACATGATTGGATGTTATCAGCTGGTAGATGATGCATCAGTGAGATGATCCAAGTGCAACTGTGGCACTCTACCTGAACTAATGTTATTCATGCACAAATTGAAAAGTAACGGGCATGACTGACACAAGTGTTTAAGTGCAGGGATCTATGTCAACGTGCGCAACCAGCGTAACATGATAGGAATCCATTTGCAGTGTGATAGATCTCAGGTGTGTGTGCATATGCCCCCATGATCTCTGTATTCGCCTGTGTCTGGCTGTCTGATTGTCAGTGTTCAGCAATCTGTGATGTGCTCAGCTCACTGTAACCGGTCCCTGTGTTTCTGCATGTTCATGTTCATGTGTGTGCCTGTATGTGCAAGTCGCATGGAGCGCATGGAGGCCATTCATAATTCAGCTGACATGTTGTGGCATTTCTGCCGCTGCTCCTTCAACACAAGAGGCAATGTTGACTCACTGCAGTGCTGAGCAGCTTCAGTGCACATGGACTCATTGATAAAAGGGACTTTCTATCTCTCTCTTTCACACACACACACACATTCAAACCATCTGTGACCACTGCACACTTTACTGCTAGAAGGATTTTTTTTTTCTTTTTAAGCTCAGCTTTTATGCATCCCCTGAGTTTTTGGAGAAACTGTTTGACCAAGGCTGACCCTCCACCTATTAATTAATTTTGTAATTAATCTCACTCTGTATCATACCTCACTTTGACCATTACATCATTTCAACTACTTTGATTAGCCTTTTTAATCTTCCCAGGATTAAGATGTCGGCCAGTTTATTTGCTGGGCAGAGCAGCCCAATGACAAAGTCTTCAGTGTCATTACATTATGAAAAAGGATGATATCAGATGAGGCAGGCTGGTGAAATGATTTGGTGTGAAGCTATGAGCAGTGCAGCAATTACTCTTCATGATCTGGCTGTCATTCCACAGAGAGAGAGAGAGAGAGAAAGAGAGATGACCGTCTGACACACTATCATAAGGAGTAAATGGAGTTATAAAACTACAGGAAATGTTATCATGACACCATAGCCTTTGTGTCAAACATATGTAATTCTTTCTCCATTTCTCCATTTTGCCTTCATTTACTCAGTTTCCATTGTATATACAGTGAGTCATGTGATATGGACAAAAGTGATAAGAAAAATGTGGTTCTGGAGAGAAAGTGTTGTGCGACAATACAGTTCAGAAGTGGAAGAAGCTATTCTGGGTACCTGACGTTGGGGAAATAAAACACCCTATTCATTTTTCTCCCCATGTGATGTTGGGTGACTCACATTTGTAGCACAGCTTGGACGGACAACAAAGTCTCCTGGTTGAAGTCAGTATAAAGAATGGCCAACTGCATCAAAAAATATCTGGTTCTTTGATAAATGTCGAAAGTAGAGAAGTTAATTACAACTCCCATGCTGCATTATAAGACACATCTAATCATCATAGAGCTTTAAATTCTGTTGGGTACATGAGCTGCTGATGGTGGACAGGAGCTAAAGTTTATGCTGTTGAGAATACAAATAATCTGCTGCTTAGATCAAGTCACTTTCTGATTCTGGATCGATTTTGGATTATTTTGGCAATTTTAATGACAATTTTGATGACAAAGTGTTTTGAATTTGTGACAGCTCTGATTCTTGCCTCTGACTCACTTCATCTCCAGAGCAACGGTGTCTTCAGCATCGTATCATAGCATTGAGAGACTGAACTGATGGAGAAAGCCTGATGTCTCAGAGAAGCGGTTGGAATAATTACAACTAATGTCCATAACATAAACCGTTTGCATTGTTAAATTACCTAGGAGAGTCTTGTCTTTCTGTGTTGAGGAACACTGAGTATTGATATCAGTACTTTGAAAAGGGAATTTACTTTGAGAACCATCACCTCCACCCACTTTATAAGTCTACTCAAAAATATCCTGTTGGAAGAAAATTTGCCACACACATCATCTAAATGTCAATACTAATATACTGAGTGACTTAACTAGGCAGCTCCCATCATTCACCTAAGCAGAATGTTGCTCAAAAAAATGTTTTCTCTAACTTTTTCTTAAGCAATCCTCCCTGTTTTCACCAGAAAAACAGATCCAGAAAGCATATTTTTCCATGGTACCACACTTCATCCTTGGCTTGCATATAGTGCACATCCCGTCCTTATTGTGAAGTCGACTCAAGAGCTGAGTGCATTTTGGGAAGTGCGAAAAAGGCAGAAGTTTGAGGGTGATGGGCAGTGTAGAAACTGAATTAATGAGAAGTTGTAACTGGAGGCTGCAGAATACATGAGGTGAACAGAAAGCCGACCTGTGAGACAGTAAACAGAAATGTTGAAGTCTCTTCCTTAGCAACAAATTATACTTTCCAAGACATTCACTGGTAAACAGTTAAGAGAACAAAATCACCTTGGGGATTAGGTTTAGAGAATCACATTTGTGAATCAAAAAAGTGTGTGGGATCCTGCATGACCTAAACCTTGGGACATAACAACTTACAATTTAGGAAGACAACACAACATTCAGTGGTATAAAAACTCATTTTCTAACAACTCATGTGGGCTTTTTCTCTGGCTTCTTGCGCTTGTTTTTCTTTGTTGTTGTTATGTGATGACAGATTGCAGCACTTAACTGATGTTGAGACTTACAATAATTGGTTCCATTTTGGTATGAGCCTTAGTTCTTTGATCAGCAATATTACAAGTAAATATTAGATTCAGGAGTCAGAGGTGAGATTTCAGAACACTGTGACCTCGAAATGATAAAGTTGGAGGGAGCTGCTAGGAATAAGTGCAATTTTTACTTTGGAATGAGAAAGTATTAGAGGTAGTAGAGGAAGCTAATGGTAAAGAGAGTAAGTGGGTTGCAGCTTAGATTCATTACTTTCTACATTTCAAACTTTAACTTTCAGGATTTTGCCTGGAAATTAACTAAACTACCTAAATCTGGCTTTCTAAACCTAAAAACTCCTTATACTGTAGAATAAAGTATAAAGATGTATCCTCAATAAGGCAGGAGTTTGGTGACACAGTGACACAGGAATGAAGCTTAGCGAAAGTTCAGTCAGGATGACTATCTCTCTGCGCATGCCCCACCTGCTAATTCCTGTTTTCATCCAATCACAAACTGACATGCTCACCTTGAGCCAATCACTCTTTCTCCTGTGTACAATAAATGTTATTCTACTTCACATTTTCTCATGCTCTTTTGTTCTTCTAAGACTCTCCTGATCGAAATAATCAATGAACAGACCTGGGTTTCCGCCACCATCGAGAAGTGTCGCCCCATGTTTAGATCCCATTTTAAAGACAGGAGGAGTGTTAATTGTTCATAGGGAGATGGGACATGAACCACAGTCTATGTAAATGAAACACTTTGCTCACACATCCACCACTTTCAAATCCAAACCCCACTGTGCTACAATAACATCACACTCCTTCCTGCTTTTGGCACTAAAAGTAAACATGCTGTTAAGTGAAAGCTGTTACTGTCGTTTTTCTGCAGATAAATCTGTAAACTCAAATAATCCACTTTGCCCTGTCCTTCAAAGTTTGTTTTCCAGAAGTCATGGTAAAAAATGGCTACTTTTTTTGCCATTCACAGCTCCAGCCTTGTCTGACATTTTAAACATCACTATTAGTACTGTGTCAGAATGTGGGGGAACGATCAGCTACGTGGCACAGGTGAAACAGAATGAGGAATTCTTCACTGATTGGTGCACTATTTGTCAAGAATGGCATGTTTACTGGTGTTATTTCTTCTTTTTCCTTCAATAGAGCAGAAGAGGAGGGAGACAGATGGTAGGTAGGCAGACAGGCATGAAGAAGAAATTGGCAGGTAGAATATAAATGAGTCTGCCAGCCAGTTGCCAATCACCGGCCGGGGAAGCAAACAGCCAGACAGTAAAAACAATCAGCCAGCCAGGCCAAGAGAGAGCCTGACAGTCTTTAATTCAGTCAAACAACCACACAGAAGAAAAAGTAAATCGATTGTTTCTCAAGGCAAGCAGACAGACAGCGAGGGAGGTTCAAACCCTGCCAGTTCTGTCACCTCCAAACACCTGCTGTATGGAGTAGGTGTGATTGTGAAATAATTTTCTGAAAGTTACAAAACCTCAATGTCAGAAAGGTGTAGGGAGAAAGGGTTTCAGATGCTGCTCAGTCATCTGAAAAGCACTTCAACTAAAGCATACTGAAGCCTTGAGAGAATGTCAGGAGTGAGTCACTCTGGGAGATTGACAGACATCAAACTGTTGGTCTGCAGTCCACCTTAAACTATATTTCATTGTGTTGAAATGGTGTTGAACATGCAAACATATCTGGTTTTATTCACTTCAGCATCAGATTTGTTTGTATAGTAGCATTCTTTTCAGACAGAGAGGTCCTGTTATGAAAAAATATGATCCATCCATAAAACAACAAGCTGACCATCTTTCATCTGACTGTGTCCAGAGGGGCAGCGAATGATGCAATGAAATTCTGGACATGTTTGAGTGTCGAGCCTGCTCACAATGCACCGACTGAAGCCAAAAGAAGTGTTTCATTTTTCAAATAACCCATCATTTTGCCTGTGTGAACATGCCAGGTTTGATTTGCTACTCCACCTGCCCACCCACCCCTTCCTCTCTACCCACACACATTTTGTGAATTACAGAGCAAAGTCCAAAAATTGAATGGTAAGAGCAAATTATATTCACTTAATTTCCCTCTCTATTGAAAAATTCTAGGAATTAAAAGACTACTCTCACATTATTTCCTCTCTCATTTTTTCCTGTATCTCTGCTGTCATATTTTCTAATTTTCTTCTTTTCTATAGTGCATATTTTTTCTTTTCATTTCCCCTCTGCCCTCTGACAACCTCTATATTTCTCTGTAATTTTTCTTATGTAGAGTTAACATGTATGTCTGTAAGCCTTAGTAATTAGCCTCTACTACGGCTGTGATTAAGCGGTACTTGTTTCTCTTTATGGATCCTGTAAATTCAAATGTAAGACCTTGACATATTCCTTATATTCCTTGTCTTTGACTTTTTTTTATCCACAAAAAATATCCTGATCGAGATTAGCTTTGCAACAATGTTTTGGACATTGTAACGCTACTAAATTTGAAAATGCTGATGACTAGACAGACAGGATAATAACTTCTACTCATTGGACAGAGCTCATGTCATTACTGGGCTACTGCATTGAGACCCCAAATCATTATTTTATAACTCTAAATTCATATGACAGCAGAAACATGAAGTCATTAACAACACTTGTATTGTGTGACTGACTATATTAACATATAAATGAGTGATCAAAAGTGAGTTACAAGTGAAGGACTGTAAGGGTAAAATCTTATTTTTGCTTACATCCAGTGGTTTAGCCTATCACCTTGCTGCAGTGATGTAGAAGTGTGTGTCAGTATGCTATGACATCACACCTTTCTGACTTACTAACTGGCGTCCACTGGCTGTGGTATCCCCAAATCTGAACCCCGGGGACACTAGAATGGGGTTGAAAGGGTTGTAATCTGCACGTAAACTGCATCAGTTTATATGCAACAAAATATAATGCCATGTGTCAGAATTTGAAAGATGCAAAAAGATCAGCACATATTGGCTTTAACATAGATGAGTTTTTGACAGGCTTATTTTTTTGTGGTAGAAGATATTATGTTGATTGTGAGAATGTTTTTGCTTCAAATGTAATTCATGTTGATGCAACATTACATTCAGAACAAGAGATGAGGCATAAATGTGACCAAATAAGCAGAAACAATTTCTGCTTCAACTTAAATTGCACACAATTGCAGCTTTCACCTGCCACATCATGCAATATATAATATTCACTCTGCCCTCTCTTATTGTTCAGCACAGTCCAGTTGTCTTCATACACAGAATTTTTCTTCAAAACAGCCACCACTCTTATGTACTGTACATGAAAGCAGCTACAAGGCACACAAAAGACGGATGCTCTCAAACAAGCACTGCACCAGGCAGCTGTTCCAGCAGAGCAGAGTGCTTTCAAATGCTCTGGAAGGTTGAGCTTTTTTTTTTTCTCTACCAAACAAGAATGAAGGAGATGTTTCATGCTGTGTGGGATGTTGGCTGCTCTTTCACAGCAAAAACAAGGATGGAAACGGACTCGGTAAAGAAATTAGTTCCTATACATGCTCGATCAGAAAATAAGCTGGCATCATCGGCTTTGTTTCTGCATTGTTCTACTGTGAAGTAAAATTAATTTCCATGAGATACATCATAGGTTTTAAATGAGACTGCTCTGTGATCCCAGGAGAAACAGGTGAATGAATAAAGTTTGGGAAGAGTGTAAAAGGTCTCTGTGCTAGGGAGGAAGATAGACACACTCAAAAACACACACACACACACTACACACTGTGTGGGACTGGTATGGTGACGAGGGATATAAGTGAACATGACAGAGAGAAAATGTAGCTCATTATCACAGGCAGAGAGAGTCGGCTGTACATTATATGTGTGTGTGTGTGTGTGTGTGTCTGTCTGTCTGTCTGTCAGTGCGCTTGTGTGAGTGCTTATGTGAGGAGTTTTGTGTTGGAGGGAACAGAGTGTGTGTCCATGTGTGTATTGTGTGAGGATGCTGGAGTGTGTGTATTTCAGTGAGAATCAGAGGGAGGGAATGTGTGTGTGTGTGTGTGTGTGTGTGTGTGCACAATTTTCCTATTATCCAGAAACAGTGAGGATCAGATTTACCAATAAGATAAAGGTGACGTATAAAAACAGAGAGATGCACACCAGTGTATTGTGTGTATTGTGTCTTCCACAGGCCATTCTTAATATCTACTCTATCACTACTGTATGAAATGATTGCTAAAATATGAATTCTACCCATAAATTAAACCTAACTTTTCCTTCTTGTCTCTCCTCCAAACTTTAATTTGATTGAACCTGAGTCTGCCAATACAAAATGAAAAGCTAAATAATTAGCACACTGAAGTGGGACCTTACATTGCCTTCAAATATGAGGCTATGTGAGGCTAGTTACATAAAATGATACAGCATCTTCACAAACAACACATCAATCAAAAACAGTCCTGAAGCACTGTTAGCATTGCTGATGGCACTGTTAATCAGAACAGTGTCATGACACAACACAAGCCGCAGTAAGAGTTTTAAAGACAACTAACTGGCATGAGCCAAATAAAGGAAAAAAGCAGATATGCTTCATTCAGCAAATTAAAACAAGCAAGAAGATAGGAGTATATTTTGGTACAAGGTAAGGCCTAAAGACAATAAGAGAGAGATCAGAGAGACCAAAAAAGACTAAATTCAGAGCCTTGCAAAATGGCAACATGTTTTCTCATTCACTTTACTACACAACATCTTTGTAGCTTGTTTGGGGAATAAAAAGAGCAACACATCTCGAGCCAAATATGTTGCTGCCTTTATACACAAAGCTTAGACATTTTACCTGTTTACTAAAGATGCTGGACAGACCACTTTGTGAAGGATTGTTTTTTTGGGAACTCTCATCCATCGGCTGTAATATGGTAAAAATGGTGAGGTGATTTACGACATAGCAAGGAATGGACCATTTGCATGTCAAGTATCAGTTGTTTCTTCTCCTGTACAAGTCTGCTGTTCTGCACTACCACAATAAACTCATCTGCTAAGTGTGTGTATGTGCTTGTTTGTTGATATTTTGCTTGTTCTAGATCCTGCAGGTTTCTTATGTAATGATGTCAAAGGGAGGGCAACTCTATACATCTGTGTATTAGTCTTTGTTCATGTGTGTGTATATATCTGAACCTTTAGTGGGATAAACAGCAGTTATACTTTTGCTGCTTTTCACCTTTTCTGTTTGCTCTAATGAAGATGAGAGTGAATGTGTTTCTGCCCCAATGAGACAGAAGATAATTAGTGAGACAGACTCATTTGTCACTCGTCTCACTCTCTCTCACGCACACACAAACACACATCACATACATGAGCTGCAAATAGGCACAATGAATGAATTAGATAAGGATAAATTCTATGTGCTTACATAGATTATTTAAGCAATTTGACTTTGATGAGTCTTCTGCTTCAGTAGTTAGAGCCTAATAACTGTGAGTTGACTAAAGTAAGGCACAACAATGGCAAGTAAGATAACATCCATAGTAAAGGCACAAGTAATGGAAAAAAGGCACAAATAGCAGCAATGAATAAAATGATTAAATACAAGGTACTAGGTATGAGCCGGTTACCAGATTCAAGGTATACCATGGTTTGAAAAAGTCAAGGTTTCAAAACCACTAATATTTTCTGCCATACCGTTCCTACAATATAAGCTGCTTCCGCTCCACGTTAAAATGACTCATCAAAGACAGAGTGCAGGAATCCCTCGGGTCGTGTGCAGTGCAGAGTAACACAAACCCTCCCCCTCTGGTCCGTGCGAGTAGTCAGCCCTGTTCAGGCTACCTGCATTCATGATGGCAGAATGAGGTGACTTTCCCCATCAAAAAAAACAAAAAACAAAACTGGCTGTGTGGGAATATTTCAGGTACAGATAGAAGACAGACAGCTGCGACTTAGAGGAGGAAGGTCAGCAAACTTGCAAGACATGCTTGCAAAGAGGTGACACGGTCTTGAAATTAACATATGCAACAGCTACAAGAGTTAGCATGTCTATAGGCTTTCTACTGCAGCAGATAACAATTAACTAGCGAACATCAGATAGTTCCCCCACCATCATTACCTCACGGAGTGGAGAAGAGCAGAGAAATACAAATTTTCTGTGGAATTAGTATTTTTACTTTAGCGCTAGAGCTGTAATCGCAATACTGCGATACCGCCAAACCATGATATTTTTGCTTACGGTTATCATAACGTCAGAATTTCATACCGGCCCATGCCTACAAGGCACTATCAAAATATATGTAAAACAAGAATAATGTGTTAATGTTTTGGTTTCCCTTTGGAGCCCCACCTTTTCTCAGTCATTTTTGTTTGACGATTATCTACTCCCTACCAGGAAAAATAAATAAATAAAATAAAAATTAACAGCCCCTTAGAAGTTGGAGATCCCAGTCAGGTCAGCACATTTTCTCAATAATAGCATTAATGACTCAGTACAACAATAATGAGTCTATCGTCAATGGTCATGCAGAGAGAGAGAAAGTGAGAGAGAGAGAAATGGCATGCTGCAGAAAAGCTGGACTCAAACCCACAACATCAACATGTTGTGCTGGAAATGTGGTGAAATGTTGGGCAGGGATGAAAATTAATCAAGTAACCAGCATAATCAAATAATAAAACGAATGAGTTTGCATTTACAAAACAACAACAAAACAACAACAAAAACCAGTTGTAAGTAGTTCATGGCTGCTATGACAGGTAAAAAGGGAATCACAGTAATCAAGCCTGGATGAAATGCACACATGTAAAATCATCTCCATTTCAGCTGTGGCCTGAGTTTAGCAATGTCTCTCAGCTGGTAGACACGAACCAAACAAGATTCACTGGTTTAAGATTCAAAGTCCAGCCCAGAGAAACACCTAGATTATGAAGAGCAGGTGTAACAGAAGAGGATGGAGAGCCAAGACAAACCTATGTTTGTCAGTATTCAGCTTGAGACAAGTATCAGCTGTACAATCTTTTATAAAGTTGAGGCAATTTAGTGGAACAGAAACATTTTGAGGTCAAGCGATATGTATAATTGAATATCAACTGCAAAACAATGGTGGAACATAAAATTTCTTAGAGGAAGCAAACACAATGCACACAGAATTGGGCCCAGGACAGAACCTTGGGGAACACCAAAAAATTGAGCTTCAGTTGTGGGGTTACATGGGGAGTACTGCATTCACAGGTGGTGCTAAGCTAAAGGTAACAGATGTAGGCCGGTTCCCCAGCTGGCCAACTGCCTGTTAGGCTGCTAAGATTAAATTATATTTACTGTAGGGCCACACAAATATTGCATCAATCAAATTACAGTATAAAGGGTTAGCTGTCTCTGCAGAAAACAACGCTGTCTTTTAGTCACACATGATAAAACGAACAGGAAGGATATCTGATTGATGTCTTGGCTAAATTAATTTAAATTTCACTTCTACTTCAGTGACTGATGTATTAAGACCAGAGTGTAGAATAGCGGTCCCAAACCTTTTGTGCACCACGGACCGGTTTCATGCAAGACAACATTTTCACTGACCAGCCATGAAAACAGAAAAACAGACAGACATAAAGTGCATAATAAATAAATACAACTCACCATAAGGCAGAATTAGTGGGACCAAGTTCACGGCAAATGTCCTTAGCAGCCAACTCTCCATTTGTAGATGTGTCCTTCTTCTTCAAGTTTTTTCATTCAAATAACTCCAAAGGCTTATCTTCTAATGCAGGGTGCTTTGTATCCATGCGCCGAGGCAGTTTTAAGGCTTCATATTCTCATTTGATAGCCTGCCGACACGCACTATGCAGACAGGACTTGAACATGTGAATCACCTGTCGCGAGTCGTATTTTAAGTAGGACTACTGCTATTTCCTACTAAATGCAGCTTCCTTTTTCTTGACAGTCTTAGGCTTCTCTGTTGTTTAATTAGTAGGTCTTTTCCCCACACAAAAAGTTCTCCAGAGACAGTTCTTTTTTACTCATTTTAGCTAGCTTGCGTTCTTAACTTTTCGGGCATCACTGCCATGACAGACATGTATCAAGCGGTGTCAAGAGGTACGAAGAGATGTTATGGGCAGAGATTCCGGTCATTTTTCAAAATAAAATACCCTGCAGACAAGTGAAATAAAATAAAGTATTTTTTCTCTGCGGCCTGGTGGTTGGGGACTGCTGGTGAAGAATAAAGGACAAAGAGACATTTCCCCACAACACAGCACAGGCAACACACCCTAATCCACTGAACCAAAGTGCACCCGCCCAAGGTCAAGTTTGTGTTTTCCCACTTGGGAGTGGGGCCAGGGAAATGAATGAATACAATCATACACCGCTAATACAACAGCATAATAGGGAGATGCTGAAATAATGCAATTAAATTAAAGCGCTCATGTGTAAAAGATTATCCACTCGGTTTGGCTGGAGGAGAAACAGGAGTGTAATCAACAGAGACATTACAGAGGGCAAATTAATGGTTTCTGTTCTGCGCACTTTATTTGGTTTATTTATTTGATTTTTTTAAAATGATGATTTAGGTTTATTAGCTGGTATACGGTGAAGCACGGCAGGAAATGAGAGAAAAGAGGCAGATGAGGCAGATTTAAACATCTGCCACTGCAGTTTTTCTCCAGTTTGTTACTGCCAGTGACAGTTGGCTGACATTTTTATCCAGTGTGACACAAATACATATATAGAGTACATATTTGGCATGTACTGTGTGAGAAACACTGTATACTGAAAATAATGGTACCATATATGAGGATCGTTCAGACTACTATGAGAATATAAAACTTACCATTATACAATTTTTTTTTCTTCAGTTGTTGTTTACTAATTCTCCAGTCCTCCTCCCAAATTAGTTTTCCTTCTTTTTTATGTTGTATTGTACTTTTAAATCATTCAGGGCTTGGTATGTTAAAGACTTAAAAGAAAGCCAAGAGGTCCTTAAAATTCATTTGAAGTTCACCTTGAAATGCTACTTGACAATTCTGTGGTATTGACCATATTGTCATACTGAAGAAGACAGGTCATTAGAGAGCCTTTGACCCTAGGAATCCAATGGGAAAACGCCAATACAGTACCTGTTCTTATCCAGTCAAGATTTTAAAAAATTACAAGGTTAGATAGACCCTTACATCCCAGAGGGCAGATGCTGGACTCATAGTTGGGGATGTATAGTGCTGAATATGCATTTAACCATATAGAGTCACAGACTATTGAAAATATATAAATGTGACCAGTCCAGTTTATGTCAAACTAACAAGCACAATAAAACATTAGCTACAAATAGACAATGTAATGGCTTGGATTCCTTTATTTCACAAGGTAGTGTACTGTATGTAATATTCTTGATATGGCGCCCTTACAGCCTAAGGCGTCAACCATGAACTCCAACCCCACCTTTATGGCATGTCATTACTCTCTTTCCAATCATTTCCTTTCATCCCCCTTACTGTCAGTCAGCATTTACTGCAGTCACAGAGGTATAATTAATTCACACATAACAATAAAAAGAATAACACTGCATGTAGATTACATCACATGTTTCTCTTGTCTGTAAACATTATATGTATTTATTAGGTCATTTGTAAACAACTTTATGGGTTGGTAGTTTCCAAATTTTTATTGTCTTTTTTTTTTCTGGAAAGAACTCTGTAATGTGGTACTAATTACAGAGAAAATATGAATTTCTTTCCATGAAAAGCTCCATTTAAACCCAAGTAAACAGCATTTTTTTTTTTAGAACTTTACTCTCCATAAATGTTAAATTATATTCTTGCCTGTAGACAAATTTCTGCATATTCAGCTGACCTGCTGGACTAAAATAGTCATTAGGCAATGCCAGTAATTAATTACAATTTGTAGAGCAAAGGGTCTATATCCCTTGTTATTAGTACAAAATTAAATCCAGGAAACATCCTGCACATTATTGGGAGATTACAGAGGTTTTACAGATTTTAAATAATTCCTCAAGATCTGCACAATTTAAACAATTGTCATTGTGTCTCAGGTTTTGGTCCCTTTGCTTCCACTGATCAGCACACTCTGCAGTGACAGGTTGCCCAAAGCTATTTGTATGCATCGACTTCATCTGACATTTGGATTGCATCAATGGAGTCCTGAGTCTGTTAGGTCCGATAGTGACCTTTGTTAATTGAATGCATTATAATTATCTGACATATTGATGTCAACACAGCAAACATCGTGATAAAAATACAAAGTATGTGCCTAGATCTGCTTGACTTGTGAGGATAAGAGTATTAATCACAAATCAACAAATCTAATAAGTGGGCTAGAAGGAAATCAACAAGCCTGATGGGATTTTATGTCATGCTGCTGCCTTTTTATATGTGAGACTGTGTATTTTCAACCTCTAATTGTCTGTGTTTGTGGTGTGTAGATAGGTGCCAGCTGCACCCAGGGATCAACTACATGACTTCAAGTGTCACTAATGACCAATTTCAATTCCTGACCTGACTTTCATGTCACTGGAGAGCGCACAACAGCCACAGTGAGCTGGCTGCCCTGAACAACATGGAGGTCAAATTACCAAGAACCAGGAAGATGGAAATGTACAGAGGTATCCTGATTGGATGGGAGGATTGGTGACCTTGGCAACTACCCATTATCCAGAACTTCCCAAGGGGGGAGAGGAGGGTGAAGGAGACTTCAACAATCAGAGGTTTATTCCCCTGGAGGAAGAGACAGGGAGAAAGAGAGAGAGATAACCAGAAGGAGGGTTTCTCCAGTCCTTTCCAGAATCTCCCAGTTTCCATCCTAACGGCTGTCACGGTAACTGTTACCATGGCACTGAGTGGGTAGGATCACCTTGTCACCTCTTGTTCTATCCATCTCTCTCTCTTTCTGTGTTTCTCCCCCCTTTATCTAAATGACACTGATTTAAACACACACACAAACATTCTGTCTGCCTTTCTCTCCATTTATCCATGAAACACACACAGATACACACAAGTTTAACAGTGGGATGCTCAGAGGCAACAAGAGGTGACGATAGAAAACTAGTGAGGAACATCAAGTGCAATTCAAGGTCACTACTCTCATCAGATACAGACACAGTAGGAGGGGAGGGGATATTTTCTTCAGGCTCTAAATGAATCTGAGAGGAATCTGCGGTGCAAATGCAGGAGAGAAAATATGTAATGTTTTCTTTACATCCATCTGTCATGCTGTGTGCTGTCAGAAGCGCCAGTCAGTCAGATCTACAAATGGAAGTCACCGGATAAAAGCAATGTCAAAGTGCTGAGAGTTTGTTTATATAAAAGACATAATTTGTATAATAAAGTGCATGATCAAGGTGAGCTATCATAAGAGGTCTGAACCCACAGGAGTCTTAAAACATCATTACACAACACTGACCTGGTTAAATGTCATCCAGTCCAACATATCCACATCAAGGTTAAACTGCTGTGTGACATTAAACTGTGCATTATTTCAAATACCAAAGACAAAAGACACACTGCCACCGCTGATGCAGGCTCAGGCCTGCATGGGCCCCGCACTGTGTTCATGCTCCTGTTATGGACATAAAAGTCTTTAGGCAATCAGGACAATAGCTCTATGTTGGAGGCACAAGAAGGAAAAATACAAGCCATGGTTCTCCACTCCTCTTCATTTCCCTTTCTCTCTGCTATAATCCTCTGTTCTCTGCATATCCATTTGGGTCATGGATCAACACACCACATATCTGTCTCATAAGGAGTTTTAAGGCAGAGGAAACGTCTGAGCTTTCTGGCTCATGCTTACCATTATTTAAAATGGGAGGGATTTTAGACTGAGAGTGGAAGGGAAAGAAATTGAAGAAGTGGGGCGATAGAGAAAATGACACTGAAAAGGGCAAAAGGGAGGAAAACTGAGAATATCGAGTCTGTCACTTGGTTGCTCAAAAACACTCCATCCACTAGGTTTAGAACAGCATGGTATTTATCTGAGATGAGATGAAATCTTTCTCCCTGAAGCTAAAAACACAGGCAGAGAGATTTAGAGCTCACTGTCAGTTTTATATCTCAGTATACAGGACATGGAGAGGCAGAAAAGAAATAAATATAAAGGAGGGTGGAATAATAAGGGGTTAAATGGGTACTTTTTGAACTAATTGATAGATAAGGAAATAAATGGATGAGTGGACAAACTGATGAATGGGATAGATTAATAAATCCATGCACATAAAGGGATAAGCTGGCAAATGAATAGAAATACCATGTATTTTATGGGTGAATGGAAGCAGGAAGGCGTGATGGTACAGTAGGATAGATTGATAGATGGTAGCAGCGCTGATCGAAGTTACACAAGTCTTGGTTACAGTGTGTAACCAAGACACAAGAAAAAGAAAAAAAAAACAACCTCCCTGCTTGTCTGACAAGCAAACTGCTTAATCTTCAAGCCCCTCCAAACCTTCTGCTGCTTCTGTGGAGCTATTATGCAATCATTTCTTACACAGGCACACAAAGATTGGAGCGGAGTGGCAGAGTGCCTCATATAGCAGATAAATCCTGTGTGCCACAGCAGTCTGTGGAAAGAGATACAGTGAAGAAGCTGGAGGGAGGAAAGAGATCAGGGAGGGGAATAACACAGAGATGGATTAAGAAAGAAGACAAAAAAATGGCAAACAGCGTGAGTGTTTGAGGTATATACACACACACACACACATACACACACATACACAGGTTAGTCATCACTGAAACACTGCTACTCATGGTAGCTAACGATATATTTATCCCTTTCTTCTTTTTTCAATTGCTCTCTTCCTCACTTGGAGTCTCTCCTTTAACGGCAGAGTTGAGTTTCTTCCCCTCTGGCAGTTGCTCTAACAGGAGGAGGTCCTCTTATCTCCTCTGCCAGTTATTTACCTCAAAGGGATAATCTGTGATATTTTCATATAAATATCTGTTTTGCTGTTCTCCATCATCATCTGATAAAACATAATAGTGGTTCAACTTACCCCCCAGTTTATGAAAGCTTTCCCATTTGCTGTTTTAAACATGTTGTACCTCCTCAAAAGTTTGCATTTCCAGTCTAGTCAAGAATAAATCAAGCCTTCCAAATTAAATGACAAAATACATTGTCCGTGCCCTCCATTTTTGTGTCTAAAACCTAATCAACCAGGTTTAGACACATAACAGTTTGGGGTAAGATCAGGTAACATGTTCAAATGAACATGCGTAATGTGTTCGGTGCTACCCCTTCATCGGTTTCTGAGGGGAATACCCAATATGACAAGGTACAACGCAAAGAAACAAATCAACTACGAGAAAACAAGACAAATCATAGCAGGTTCAAACAAGGTAGGTTGAGTGGGGGACTGTTTTCTCTTTTGCGATGATTGTAGGTATATTGGTTTCCCTTCAGAAACCGATGAAGTGGCAGCACCCAAATTTGAACATCTTAACGCATAACATGTTAACATGTTCCAACATATGAAATGCGTGAGTCAACGTCTCAACGCCTTGTATTCAAATGCAAATTAACACACATAATGTGTTAACACGTTCAAATATATTAAAGCATTGAGTCAATCAACGAGATTCAAATCAGCAGAGTAAAAGATGGTTAACATTAGCAGCAAAACCATGGCTGAATGAAAAAGAAAATGCACCTAACAAATGACGTCACAGCACCAACCACACTTAAAGCTTGAAATACTTGGAACAATTTCTTAGCCATACTGCAGTGTGTCTGTCGATGGCAGCGTCATTTGGTCAGTCCATTACTTTGGTCCATACTTGAATATCTCAACTACTGAATGGACTAACACAAAATTTTGTACAGACATTCATGGTCCACCAGATAATGTAGTCTAATGACTATGAAGACATTAGCTCTAGCTCCACCATGAGCTTGACAATGTTGAGTAAAATGAATGGATCATTGTGAAAACATTCATCTCATGTAGGAAGAATTGTTGTAACTGTCATCAGCCCTTAACCTTTCATCTAGCACCATCATCTAGTGCTGGAACATGTTAGTATTTACCTCAAAGTACCACTGAATTTTAGTACAACCTCTTAGAGCCACAAGCATTGCTATATTCCAGTCTTCCTCTTATTCCTGATTTGTTTTGTTTGCGTGGTCCAATTTTGTGTCAGTATCTTTCTCCCACCCTTCTGCTTTCTTCCACCTTCTCCCCAGACGATTCAGAGTGTGAAAATGAGTAGACGACAATCTGTGTACTTACACAGTTATTGTATGTGTATGTGTGTTGGCATATCTGCAGTATTTGGCTGTGTTGTTTGTGTAAAGGTATTTCTGGATGTGAAAGCATGTATGTGTACATGTATGTGTTATGAAAATCATTTGAAAATGTTATTTTGCTGCGTGTTTGGTATGCTCTATTAATTTGTTTATTAATTAATTTGTGCCGCCTACAATTTTGTTATTGTGTTCAAGTTAGACAACCACACACGGTCTGCCAGAGCAGCATCCCCATGACGTAAATGAAACACTTCCAATAAAGGTGATGATGAGGAGTGTTTGTGACACACTGATCCTCTTTACATTTTGTGCTAAACCAGCATCACAAACTAAATATTCATTATTCTGGGTTACAACAAGTGGGATGGGAGCACAACTTTACTCTAGCTTTTATTTTATACCATACTAACATCAGTGTGTATATTAGTCACATATGTACACACGCATCAAGCACTTTATTAGGAACACCATACTAACACTGTGTATTGACATGGTTGCATCCTATATTTTCTATATTTTTCGATTTTTATGCTGCGAATCTCTTGTTCTACCACATGTCAAAGGTGTTCTACTGGATTCAAATCTGGTGACAGGGGAGGCCATTGTATTACACCGAACTCATTATCATATTCATGAAACCAGTTTGAGATAACATTTGCTTTGTGACATGGTGTATTATCTTGCTGGCAGTAGCCATTAGAAGATGGCCATAAAGGGATGCACATGGTCAACAACAATACTCATAGGCTGTGGCATTCAAACCATGATTGGTATTAAGGGATGGAAAGTGTGCCAAGAAAACAATAATCACACCACCACTATCAGCCTGGTCTGTTCACGCAAAGCAGGTTGGGTCCATGTATTCATGATGTTGATGCCAAATCTTGACCCTTCAATCTACATTCCTTAGCAGATTAATCAGACCAGGCTACATTTGTGTAGCCTTACACTATCCAATTTTGGTGAGTCTGTGCCCACTGCAGCCTCAGATTTCTGTTCCTGGCCGACGGGAGTGGAATCTGATGTGGTCTTCTGTAGCCTCAAGGTCCAACATGTTGTGTTGTCTTCCTCACAGAAATGTAGCCCAACTCTAAAAAAAAAAGAGGATAAATAACTGTATTACAGTCCAGTATAAATACTGTTGGCACTAATTTCTTATGACAAGAATATTACAATGGTCAGACTTGCCTCTTTAAAGCAATACTTTCATCACTGAAATAGTCTGCCTGGGATACAAAATGAGCTGGTTTTGCACTTTGGAAGTGAGCTAATCAGCTGTGTTGTGCCAAAACAGATCAGTCAGACCAAGAAGCTGATCCAGTGATACTCTTGACAGGGGAGCACTGATGAACTTTTGGCCTCACACTATTAATCCCCATTCTTTATAGCAAAAAAAGAGTAAGAAATGTAAGAAATGCCTGCAGTATCAATGCGTAATTGATTTGTTGTCAAGGACTCAAATGCTCTCAGATGTGACTCTTTAAGTGTAGAAAACATAAACAAATTTGTACACAGGACTTTCATGATTCAATCTCTTTTAATGAACTGCCAATGACACTGTATGTTAGAATATGAATAATATGTTCTAACATGAGAAAACAATAGAACTACAGCATGTGAACGCCCAGTGACCTTGAAAGGACACATGCAGAAAGAGCGCCTGTACACACTGAGAGAAAGAGAAAAGTGGAAACAACCTTCTTTTGGTCTCTTGTCTCCTCTGGATATTGTAGCTGAAGGGTCCCGGTTTGTCAGTGACAGCTGGCCTCATGAACGCCTGCAGAGAAATGCCACGACGGATCAACAGCAGAGCAACTGAAAGGACAGGAAGGGTTTCATCTGCACAAGAACTTTTTTTTTTAACATCTATTATTTGAAGAGATAGGTCAACTGGGAACACAAGGAATTTGTTACTTAACCAGGAAATATGATGGTTATTTACTAACTGATGTGATAATTCAGTTGGTAAATAACCAGTTAACCAAGGTTACCTAAATATTAATGATCATATAGTTTAGTTATTTCCTTAGATAATAACTCAGTTTATGTACTCTGGTCAAATAAAACACATTCTTTTTTTAAGCAGGCAATTTTCAACACATACTGTAAACACCCCTTGACTTTGGCCCAGACAGAAAGTTCATTATATCATGCACTCTCTGACACCTAGCGCTGATCCAGCTCATGTGATTACAATGACCGCATGTCCTGTAGTCAACACAAACCTGCAAGTTTCCATCAACATAATCATTTTAACAATCTCTCAAAGTCATCTTCATGCTGGCAAACCAAACTAAAACATGCTACCTGAGATTTTCTCTGCCCATGTATGTCCTTTTCTCCTCCGCCTCCCCTACTGCCTTTCCGTCCATCTCTAATTCCATGGAATACCATACATACAATACTGGGGCAAAGGTTTTAGGCACTTTAGATGTTTAGCTTCTTATCCATCACACAATACCAGCAGGGAGGAATCTGATGGGTCCCAAATTCATTCTGCAGCAGGACAACAATTCCAAACACACTGCCAGAGTCATAAAGAACTATCTTTAGAAACAAGAAAAACAAGGAGTCCTGTAACAGATGGTCTGGCCCCCACAGAGCCCTGATCTCAACATCATAGAGTCAGTCTGGGATTAAATCAAGAGACAGAAGACACTGGAACAGCCTAAATCCACCAAAGAAATATGGCAAGTTCTCCAAGATACTTGGAACAACCTACCTGCCAAGTATCTGCTTGACTGACAGGACAGAAAATGAAGAATAGTGCAAACACAACTCATGGTACTCACTCCTACTCTCACTGTCTTTTCCATCCGTGAACAAGAGCTAAACTATTTAATTAGTTCTGAATTCAGCTGCTTATCTTTGGAAAATCAAAATTATCTGGACTTTTTTTTTCTCTCTTAGACAATATTAAGCTGTCTGGGAAAGAAATGCTGATCGTAGTTCTACATGAAACAAGTGAAAAGAATGAAAGAGTTTTGAAGTTTCCAAAAAATATTTTTACAACCAAATGAGTTTATAAATATATTCTAAAGTACTTTATGCCTTTCTGCAAGATTTATCATTTTCTCTGTCATATAGTACAATGTTTGCCATCTACGTAATTGGTAAGCCAAAGAAAAACAGATTAAGCTAAATACACAGGGAGGGGTTGGTGAAAACAAAAATACATGAAAATCATGGTGAGTATCGGCCTTGACATTCGTCAGGTTGTGAAAAAGCACAGCTTTAAATGAATGCTAATGCTAACGTCTGCTGGATGTGTAAACAGCCAACAAATTAGCAAACACGGTCACCATATCAACTTTACCAGGCCATAATATGTCAAACATGAGTCATATTCAGATAGTTGTGGAATTTTGCCTCCAAGTGGTTCCAAGTGTTGCCTTGAAGATTAAGCATTAATCCATGCTTTTACAGTGTATTAACAATGAATCAAATGGAGTGATGATCCCACAGATGAACCTTCTTTTTTTTTTAATCTTTGACAAATCCACAAATAGCATTTGCTTCACCAAGACCCTGCCAACTCTTCCTTCAGCTGACTGTGACACTGAGATATATCCATGATCAAGTGCCCCAACACATTACAATTACGTGTTATAGAGTATGACAGACGTAGTGCAGTCTGAATTGGAACTGAATATTGATCAAAGTTACTGGGAGAATGTGTGGTTTCTTTCATTAAAAGGATCTTATGCAATGCCAGCCCTTAGGTTCACCCACCCCATCTCACCCTGATGACTGGGCAATGATGTCATCTACCCTGTGACTCCTCTGGCTGTCGGCAGCCATGAAACAAACCCTGTTGCTGCATACGCTGTGGTCAGAGTACTCAGACAGAGCCTTAGGTTGGCCTAGACTTAGGTTGTGTGTGTGATGCATGTTTTTAATTATTTTCTACTGATCTTCTGTCCTCACAGAAACAGAAAGCCTGGAGAAGTGGTACTGTCAGAGCCCTGTTTCTGAAGCATCTTTGGAAAATGTGTTATTTTCAAAGTAAGAGCAGAGTTAGTACAAGATTTTCTTCAGGGTATGAGGGTGATGTTTCTATGAAGCAGATATTAAATTACTGAGTTAATGGATTGTCCTCGCGTGTCCAAGGATGTACTGCGTGTTGGCTGTGTGCTCTTTGCTGTTTGGGTGGCTCTGGGACATCTGTATCATGGCTGCATACTAAGTATCCCAAGGTGCCATCTGACACGGGCATGTGTGTGTGTACGTGTGCTGTTCTGTGCGTCCGGACAAGGTTGCAGGGACATGAAAAATGTCTTGTATCAGGGAAAATGAAGATAAAGAGAGATACAAACAGAAACACACAGAAAAAAAAAAAAACTACAGGGCGGAAAAGCGGGAGAGGTAAAGAAAAATGAGTCAGGAAAGGGGAAGAACTCAGAGACAAATCAAGGCAAAGTTGGAGGAGAGGAGAGGACTCTGAAGGCTGTGAGGAATCCAATGAATAATGTATGGCTTTCTTCCAGCTCTCTCTCGCCAGCGTTTTGTTCATCTGCTGTTCGTCTGTAATAAGTTCTGGTCGACATAAATCTCTGCTTAGACCTAGTGTAATGGGTTTCACTCATTCTCCGACTCCCACTTTTTCCCTCTGTTTCTATCATTCTGTCCCTCTCCATCTTTCTGTCATATTCACTTCCCCTCTCACTCTCTCTTTCTTACTAATCACCCTACTTATGACTGATCCCATCACAGAGTGAAGGAGAGAAAAAGAAGAAAGACAGATTATGGTTATGGGAACAGTCATACTAAACATTTTATTGGCATAGACTCAGGTGAAAACAGTTTTTTTCTTGTTACTACAAGTGATTTTTGGTGGTGACAGAAAATATTTTAAAAGTTTTTAAATTCCTTTAAATGACCTTTGATTTACACATGGTGCACTCGGTTGTAATAACAATAGAAAGGGGGTTGCAAGATACTTTTCCTAATTACAAAAGCACTTATAAACTTATAATTTCAAATTTTTTGTAGCTTGTATGTGGCTAATAATTTTGAGATCCATATTTGTATGATGCCGACCTTAGTTTTGGTTAATGAGCAACTTGTTTCACATATAACCCTATGGTAGACGTCAGCATCCACACACCAAGGAAGAAAGGGGTCAATAAAAAGCTGAATGTTAATTACAAGTCTGTGAGACTATGCAAACTTCCTGCTACATGTTTTTCAGACATATCCTGGCACTCTGCTCTCTGCATTGGCACTGACCAGTGGCACTGGAAGCAAATTGTGGGGTGCAGAATGCTCTAAATTGGATACTTGGGTGGTGTGGAAGAACTTGACTGGCCAGCACAAAGCTCTGACTTCAACCCTATCCTATACCTTCAGGATGAACTGGTAGGCCAACTTCATATTAGGCCATATTGTCCAACATCAGTGGCTAAGCTAAGCTCACTAATGCCCTAGTATCTGAGCAGGAAGAAGAAATCCCTGCAGCCCAACCTGTTATCATTGTATTGGTTTGAATAGCATGCCAATTTTGGGGACATTTCACATGTCATGGACCACACATTTTAAGCTTTTTGCATGTCATTTAAGGCTGTTTTGGTTAGGGCTGGAGGTTAGTCAGTACAGATGTGATATGGCATGAAATGACTCACATAAAGCAGTTGTGATAACACATGATAACATGTGAAACAACTTAAGGGAATTGGCATTTTATTCATACATCAATTTGTGGGACCAGGCTACGCAGCCACATTTCAAAGTCTTGTGGAAAGCCCTCTCAGAAGAGTGGTTGACTTTATATCAGTACATTAATGTCATTTATTGGGAATGAGATGTTCAGCAATCACATGTGGGTGTAATGGGAAACAGTATTAATTTCCCATAAACCCTGTTGCTTCCTTAAAAGGTGTAGGTCCCTTCCTGCCCTTGCTGTTACTTTTGGTTAAATAATTAATAATTAATATTTTTCACAGTGGAAATGGAATTTAGTTGTATTGTACTTGCCAAATTAAAATGGGTCCTGTTTTGTGTCCCAAGGCAAAATCACCTTGTGCCAAATACTAGAAATTCTTGGCGACACTGAACACTTCTGTGCTTGCCAGAGAAAATAGGAAATTATATAGACGAGAAGAGGGATTAATATAAAGTAATGATGAATAAAATGGAGCAGCACCAGAGAGAGAGAGAAAAGACAGACAACAGAGTAAGATATGGAGATAACTAGAAAATAAGAAAAACTATGATTTTGTAGTGAATTACTGAAGGTGATGTCTGGGGCTTATTGTGAAAGTGTGTGTATTGTGTGTGTGTGTGTGTGTGTGTGTGTGTGTGTATGTGTGTGTTAGTCAGAGGTGACCTTGGGTTCAGAGAGCTGGGTTTGACTGAGGCAGCTCTGTCGCAATGAGAGACAGAGATCTGACAGACATCAGTGAGTTCCTTGTGTAAGTGTTTGTGTGAGTGTATGTGCGTGTCTTTTGTCAGCGTGTGTGTGTGATTTTTGTTGTTTTTTGTGTGTGTGTGTGTGTGTGTGTGTGCGTGCGCATGTCCACCCTCCCTGCAGGTTCTTGTACCTTCCAGCAGTCCAATATCTAAGAATAAACCCAAGTGTCAGGACAAGGAACTGGCAAGCCTGCATCACAGTGTGACATACACATGAACACACACCTATGGAAGGAAGGGGAAGAGCTGCAAAAGAAAAATGAAACAATATTTTATGATGATGCTGTCCCTTCCTTTCTTACTATAAGAGCCCATGGTTGTCTTTTCTTACATGCGTCCAGGTTGAGTTTGAAGCAAATATTGTGACCACTCAAGTGTGTTTGCATTGACTGTGTATGCATTTGTGTTGTGTGCATCTTTACATGTGTGTGACTTAGATCACTTAGGTTAGACTGTTTTTATTGCTTTTCCCCAAACTGCTTCGGGGAAAAGTGGCATGCTGGGGCCAGAGTGATTCCTCTTCAATGTTTCATAACACACTGCCACACACATATGGACACAGCAAGTCATCCTTAATGCCAGGTTTGGTTCGGTTTAGTCAATAAATTCACTTTGGTTTGGGGAAAGGTTTTGGTTTCAGCTAAATATTAATAAAGTTAACAGCTCCCGCTTTGCGCTTTAAGCAGCTGATGACTTTTTCAATATACTGCCAAGACCATGATTTTCACTTAATCTTAATAAATTGCTGTGAGGGCCTGAGGGCCGGGTTATGATAGAAAAAATAAAATAAAATTATGTGAAGATGATGCAAAGTGCTACATGAACTTACTGTAGTTGGATTTTAAAGAGAGGAAAATGATGGCACTGAGCTCAGAGCAGCTACTGCATCCTTGAGTGACATCCACTGTTCAAGTAAATAATGGGGTGATTTAGCCCAGCTCCTGTTTCAGGCAATTAACCCCCCTGTACGTGGAAACACACTTCTTGCTGAATGTGTGAGTCCTACAGAGAGAGAGAAGGAGGATGACTGTTAGCAGGATTAGCTAAATGAGAGACAGAAGGGTACAAGCATAATGTTACGTAATGGTGACTTAGGTGAATGACTGATTGCAGTGACATACATAAAAACGTGTTACTATAAAGTAACGGCAATGCAGTTTAATAAGTATGAGGATGTTGTTGGTCCAGCATCGAATACTGAGAGACAGATGATGCTACTGGAGAAGCTGCTGAGGCTGAGCTGAATGAAAGAAATGTGAAAGAAAGAAATGAAAAATTGAAAAGATGAATAAATGAAAATGTGAACGTGTCTAGTATTAATAATTAGAGAGAGAGTGTGTGTGTG
Organism: Lates japonicus; assembly: GCA_033238685.1. Classification (NCBI taxonomy): domain Eukaryota; kingdom Metazoa; phylum Chordata; class Actinopteri; family Centropomidae; genus Lates; species Lates japonicus. The sequence goes on from BRZM01000093.1 coordinate 179,374, forward strand.
CGTGTGTCAATATTGTCCTTTGCCTATTATTTTCAGAGTGGAATGTAGTTGAGATGCGGCTGCTGTCAAGGGCAGCAAATCAGTATTAAAAGTCATGTACTGGAGAAGCAGAGGATTTGTGAATGAATGCACGCATGCACGCATACACACACACACACACATACACACTTTGCTGGCGGGCGCAAAAGCGATGGCAGGAGTGTGAGTCATGAGAAGAACAGTAGATGAATTCAGACAGAGAAATGGAGGGAGAAGAAAGGAAGAAAGATGAATGAATGAATGTAGACAGGGGATATAATAATCTGGAAGGAAGGAATAAGCAAGTTCAGAAAGCGGTGAAGCCACAAAATTCAGCAGAAGAAATGAATGACTGTATGCACATGAGGGGAGAAAAAATCAGATGATTGATTATAGTCTTTCCACTGTCTCTGGCTATTGGTCATGCTGAATAGACTAGAGGAGACACAGTGGGGTGTGTCAGTGTCAACCTCATGTCTCAATATGGCAGAAACCCTCAAGGACAGATAAAGGAAACACCAGAGAAGATGAAACTGAATGAAAATATGGCCCTGGTTGAAGATGATTTCGCCATGACAGTGTGACTGAAATTCACAGAGACAGATTTAGCTCACAGTTTTGCTAGCAAACAGTAATACACAACCTCTTGTGCATATGAGCAAGATGTTTGAGGCAATGATGAGCTTAGGAATTGTTCAATATTTTCGGGAAATTTTTGCTTTCTTTAAGTAGAGTTAGGCGAAAGATGGCACTCTCTTGACAGCCGAATAGACTATTGGCAACCGCGCAAGGACTGGAGGCGGGGTGGGGGCAGCTAGCCTGGCTCTCCAAAGTTAAAAATGCCTACTTTACTTGCATATAATAATGCATATCAACTGTCAAAACAGAAAACTAAAAACAATAATTTGTGGGTTTATGGGCAGTTAGTGTATGTTGTATAAGTGTTCTTAGCAAATAACAACCAGGCACAGATACATGGTGTTCTATGTGTTTTGTTTGCTTGCTTGCAATATTTAGTGATGACACTGCAGTTTTGGGTTACTACTTTAAATAAACAAGGAAGAGTCTCCCGAGCATGTGTCACGAAAGGAACCTTACTCCAGTGAATCAGGTATTCATGCACACATATCACTGTCAAATTGGAGCTTTATTAATTGAGTAAAACAAAGTCCCATTTCGGTGAAACTTCAGTGCTTTGATACTCCTTGAGCATCTGACTTTGGAGCAGGAACCATATTCCTCATTAGTGTGTGTGTGTGTGTGTGTGTGTGTGTGTGTGTGTATCATCCCTACTCAGCAGGACAGACTGTCGTAGCCAGAGTGTCGTGTCAGCCTCCTTCTCACTGTGGCTCAGGACCAATTAAAGTGTCAGTTAGGAAAGGTCTTGTGTGTGTGTGTGGGCCGTGTCAAGGAGGGAGCAGCCCGCACAACTCAAAGGACTTGGAAACTATTCCAGGCATAATTGTGAAGAATGAGGTCTGTCTGCGCATTTTTTCTCTCATGGGACCAGTTCCCAATGCTACAGTCCATAAGGTTGCCTTATTTTAACAGCTATTAATTATTTTTTATTACTCAGGCGGTAGTTTATGGGAAACTGCTAATTTGTTGCTCATTACACCTCTCTGGTAGAGTGGTTTCAAAACTCAGAACCTTTAACGTGAAAGGTATTATTACAGTGGAAAATTTGCTTTTCCTCCACTAACTCTCCTCATACTGGACATTTTCACACTAGGTTTTGTTTTAGTTGGAACAGGTTCAGTAGTTCATGTTCCTCAAACCTCACTGATCTTTCAGACTTGTTTACTGCATTCTTCTGAGCCATGCTCCAGCTTGTGTAGCCCTTTCTTTATGTGTTTACCACCATGGCGGGAACCATATTAGCACCGTCTTCACCCGTCATGAGAGATGAAAAAACAAAACAAAGAGAATAAATAGGTGACAACTGCGAGATTATTCAGGCAATCCCAACTCGAGCTGTGCTGCCATACATGTAGCATGCCTCACTCTCCCCAGTCATCCTGAAACCACCCTCCCAATGTGGCAGTCTACCAAAAATTTCCCCATCTCCTGTTCTTACTGCTGTTCACCACATGCAGACTAAATCCAGGTGGATGCAGATGTTGCTCATCACTCCCGAACATCTCGTGGCAGTTTATGGGGAGTGATGATTCATCTGGGCCTGCAAACCGTTTCTGCTTTTCCATAATACACACATTTTAGACGGGAAGTGTCTGACTGAAATAACTTATTTCAAACAGAAGATGCAGTGAGAATGGGTGGTAGTGACTACGAGTAGACAGTCTGTAGCAAGAGCACAGAAAGTTATATATAGTATAAGATGCACAGACAAATGGGATGAGGTTAATGTAGTACTGTATATGATCGGTTGTTGCCATTTTGGCACCTGCTGGTAGAATACTGGAATTGCTGCCATAGTTTATTCAGAGTATGTGTTTGTGTTGATACAAGCAATTGCAGCCTTCAACTATGAGGACACATGCACACACAGTGAGCATCGGTGACAGCAAACCATAAACTGATATTAGGTAACCCGCTTTAGTGAAACCCACAACTCCACAGTCTCTAGCCCTCAACAACCTCTTTCTCCCTAACATTTTGAAGTCAGCACAGATTAGTAAGAGAAATCACTGAAATTATAAAGGTTTCCACCTGGATTCACCTCATCAATTACTGCGCTACGAGGAGTATCTGAAATTGGTGATGCGATACGGCAAGATCTGATGTGCTTTGCAAAGCCATCAGCTGACTCCAACCCAACTCCTGTTGTGCCTGTGGCCGTATTTTATATTTCATATGTGTCTGTAGGTTGGCAGCACGTTCAGGAGGCATCTAAATTCACAGGGGCTCGGAGACCTTTTACTGCACTTTTACTGTGTGCAGCCTGTGGAGAATATGGAAACGTTCTTAAAAGATATAGCAGTGTAAATTTCCTATGACATACCACAGTACTTTGGATTTTTAAATGTGTTTTCTTATCTGCTCTTCTAGGTGGTACTGGTTTTGCTTTCTATCATTATGGGAAAATCAACTTACAGGAAATTTGTCTAGGGTTGCAGGTTTCATTTTTTCACCCCAATTGAGCTCTTTTCTTTCTCTCTCTTTTCTGTGATTCTTTTTGTCTTCTGTGAGTCACAGTACTTGCAATCTGATACGTTAGCTATGCAAAAACAGACAAAGGGAAGAAGTGTGAGGGAAAGGACACAGATTTAGATGACTCCAGCTCTGGGAGAGTATATGACATTTCAGGCCATGTGCGGACACCCAGAGCGCCTCAAAACATCAGGCTATACTTGATTGGATCAGACCCCGGTGAACAGTGAACAGCAGGGCCAGCTGACACAAAGTCAGCTAAAACACAAAGTGGCATTATCCATATATTTTCGTGACAGCCATTTCCCCATGACTCCTCTGGATTCGTCATTTGTCATTAATGAATGTTTTTCAATCACTGTTTTGCTTCTCTCTCCCCCTCCGTCATCCTTCATTTCCCTGCTCTTATATGATCTTTCTCCTTGATTGGCTTCTCCCTCCTCCCACACAAACACCGCGATGTTGTTCAGTTTCTTCTATTTCTGTTGTTATATCTTCAAGTTAAGCTTTCCTTCTGTTTAGTAGCTGAATCCCTTTACCTTTTGTCTCACAGTTCACATTTCTCACTGCCTTTGTTCTCTGCCCTCCTCCACAACTCCCAGAACTCTTTCTTTACATTCCTCAGGTCCTCTAACTGACTCTCTTTCTTCTGGTGTTATTTTCTCACCCTGTGCCCTCCTCCATTTTTCCCCCTTTCTCTCTCTGCTTCTCTGTGTTATCAATAGACATTGGTTAAAAGTGTTTGATGAGTCAGTGAGTGTCAGTAATAGATTAAAACAAGGTACAGCACAGAAAGCTATTGATCTATAGCCTGGAGTCAGATCTGCTCAGCTCAGCACTCAAATGCACGTTTTCCACAGAACTGTATAGTGTGTGTGTATGTGTGTGTGTGCCTAAAATTCACATTAAGGCGGGTTTAGCCATACTCCTTTTATCCAATTTTGCTAATTAAACAGTAAGGACATTAAGAACAAACCAACCATTACTGAAAGTTATCTCCAGAAAAAAGGGTTGTTTAATATGTAAAAACTTTTTTGAAGTGTGGTTTAATTTTAGAACCATTTCAAATGAGCATACTGCATAGACCTTCCATCTACTTTCCATCACCTTTAATATAATTTGCTTTGTTACCCATTGTTTAAATGAACCCTAGCAATAGTTTGTTCAGGAAGACCATCCATTTCCTGCTATCTCTAAGCCCCACCAGCTCATTCCTGTCTTCATCCAATCACATCCTGACACGCTCGCCTTGAGCCAATCACTTATAAGCTGTCAAACTTTAAAAGTGTTCTCTTGCTCAGCTGTCATTTCAGCACCATGACACCCCTTCACCACATCAACTGTGGATGCCCGGCCATCTCCTGTTTAACCATCTAATCAGAAGTTTCCCTTTCATGAAGAAGTCCCACCCTCAGGCTCCATTCCTCATCACCACCACCAGTGTCCGAGCTCTGGGGGAAGTTTTCTTCCCATGGTGATCTACTTCAATCTTCAATTCATTTCATCTTACTTAAGATTTTTCTCATTCTTTTCTTCTTATCAGTCTCTGCTGATTGAACTGAATTTACAGGATTAGCTATAACAAGTTGGCAGATTGAGACCAAAATGTGTTAAAACTTCATAGGAATGACATAGGAATTTAAATAAGAAAACATTCTGCATGTGTTTGCCCTGCTCGCTTTCCTCTCCCTTTTTTTGTGTATTTTTTATCTTTTCTGTTAAAGTCCTTTTTTCTTCTCCCCTGCAGAATTCAATAAAATCAACTGTATTGATAAACCTTTGCTGAAAAAAAATTGTTTGTTGATTAGTGCCTGGTCTCCATTTATATTGATCTTCCTCTGAGAACAGTCCAGAACTTTTCTTCCACTGTACAGTATTGGCTGCAACAGATGGTCCAGCCCTGTCTCCCAGAAATTATATTTCTGTACGACTAAACCTGGATAGCGAACATAATTTCAAAAAGATATTTTATTAGCTTATGTAAGTTGCAAATATGTTACAGATACAGAATGGTAAAATAAAATATTCACAGACCCAGACATATTTCTTTTCCACCAAAATAACTAATCTTGTGGTGCAATACAGTGACTACAGCATTAATAAAACTTTGTATGGTTATGTTTAGACACTCACAGCACTTGGTTAAGGTTGAGGAAAGATCAGGTCGGAAGGTTCACAGCGTACATTACACTTACATTTCACCAAAACCATGATCTTTCCCAAAACTTCACCAAAATACTTTTCTTGCCTAAGCCTATACAAGGATACAACTGATCATATCAATACGCATGATATAAATGTTTAAGTATTCACTGGAAAAAAAAGTTTGTGATGCTTTTCTAACTGCAACTTCGGTGAATTTAACTTCTGCTTCTTCAGTGTCTGTGGTGCCTTTTCAGACCACTAGAGATTTCAACCTCAAGATGAGAAGGTCGCCAGTTTGATCCCCAGTCCGACAGAATAAATTTGTAATGGGAAAGTGAGGGAGCAGTGCTTGCCCCTCCTTCTTTACCGCTACTGAGGTGCCCTTGAGTGAGGCCCTTAACCCCCCAGCTGCTCCAGTGCAGCTGCTCAGTGGCCGTCAGATCAAACTATGGTTGTGCTAAGCTTACTAAATCTGTTAATGCTCTGCCCAGTCTTTTACCATGCTATGCTGCTGCTCTGCTCATTTGCAAACTGCTGCTGTTCATAAAGTAGTCGTACCCAGCTCTACCCCATCATCTACCCACGAGTCAAAATTCCTGTTTCTGCCAGGCCCTACTTCTCCTCATGATCTGACCTTGGTTTACAGGGAGTGACAAGGTCATATTTTACTAGCCAAATATACATGCATATTTATATAATAAAATAATAATGAAGCTAAGCCAAATTACATATTATTTGCACCTTCTTCCAAAAGCTGAAAAAGGAACCAAAAGGAAATTTTCCAAACAGTTAATTTCATTTTATGTTCTTATTACATCCCCTGCCTCTCTTTTACATCTTCTCATATAAATAAAGGTCTAAAGGGAAGTTCCTTGATCAATGAGTTTTAAAAAATGTGCTGTGTTGTCAACATTTGAGTGAGAAAAGGCTGCGGAGGCTGGTGCAGAATTGGGGGAAGATGACAGGTGCAGGAAAGATACAAGATGGGGGAGTTGTTTTTATGGCTGCCACTATGGCGTAAACAGTGTGGGAGTATATATGAGCACTGCAGCTATACCTGGTCACATGTATAAAGGTGGGGAGGAGAGAGGTGAGAGGTCTGTGTTGGTGTTTTGTGGGTAAGGGAGAAAAAGTAAAAAGATTATGAAGACAGTGGAGAAAGCTCAATAGAGAAACAATCTGTAGCCCGAAGCAGTTCTGCTTTTATGAAAAAAGGATCAATTTCTTTTCTTTTCCTCCTGTTTTCTTTTTTATTGCCTTATCTTTATTTGTTTTATTTACAAAATCTGTACTGTATACATCTCTCTCCAGTTTTCTCTCACTCACTTTTACTTGTGTGTCTATCCCTGAAAGGACACTGTGCCAGGCCCTGGTCCTAAAAATACAGAAAATTACAGTGAGAAGAGAAATAATATCAAGTTACTTCATCTGTGGACATTGTTATCAATGATGGACCATCATCAGTGAATGGATGCCCACGCTCTCTGTCTCTCCATTGCGTTTTCACAGAACCATTACTGCTATTCATACGGAGGTGAACGCATGTCCTTAAAAGTTACTTCTTGTTAAATGCACAAATTTCAGTTTTTTCTTTTAACCTTTTTGAATCAGGGCAGATTAGACTGAGCACCGTGCTCTTATCTTCCTCTTTATCCGTGGAAGCTGCCAGAGTACCACTGCTACTCCACAATTTAAACGACAAAATATGTCACGCTTGTCTGTGCCTGCACGTGTGCCTGACTTCCTCCTTCGCTCCCGTCATAATTACTATGCCGCCAGAGAGGGCTTTGTCACTTGAACGTATGTGGCCACGGAATAAAATGACTCACGCTGTCGGTGATGGAGGACACTGCTGTACATTAACTTTCTCCATCTGTATTATTAAATTGGTCTGTTTCAAACCACCTACCAGTCACAGTTCAGTTTACATAATGATAATTACATCTTCCCTCAGTGCTCTCAGTTTAATAGGAAACACATTTTAAAATCATAGCTTACCTGTGACTAAATCCTGTGTAAGTAAATTAGCTTTAACTTGAATTTGGAAAGAAGTGTAACAAATGAAATTGTATTGATCCCTTATCTTACTCCTCCTTCCCCTTAATGCTTGACAATAATCAACACACCTTGCATGTAAATTAATCTTGCCACATGTTACAGCTATTTTTAAGCATAGAAGGATTGAGGCTGAGGTCATTCATTTGTAGAGGAACTGACTACCAAACAGCAAAGAGAGGAAATTCTTGTTGAGGATGATCTCACTTTATTCCCTAATCACATATTTTATAACTTTTTACGGTTTCAGATATGTACTTTATATTCTATGAATTCTACAACTGAGTTTTAGTTTCAAACTGCCCTATTAAAAGAACAAACCAAAAATATTCACAGACCAGAGACTGTTAATGAGGACAAGAGGAACAAAGGAATGAAATAAAGGAGGGAAGACACTTTGGAAGCAGCTGGACAAAGAGGGATAGTGTGGCTGCAGTAATTGCTGAGATTCTGCAAATATTAAATGTCAAAAAAAAAAAGAAAAAAAAGAAAAAGAAAGAAAAAGAAACAGTTCCAAAATATCCCAAATCAAGCCGAATCATTTCTGTATCTTTCACAATGACAAAAAGAGTCAAGTTTGGATTTTTACTGTGGCATTAACATGGTGATCTTGAACTTTCAGTGACCCCCATCAGAACTGTCCAGTGGCATTAAAAGTTGTAATAACTGTCCAACAAATGGGACTTGTTTAATCCTGAAAAGGTTTGTTGACCTGGGAGAGACAGACCTTGAAGAGACAGCAGTGTGCATCTACAGGGGTGGTGTCTCCTGCCAGGGTCCTTCAGGAAAACATTAAGCTGAGACATGTTCAAATCCCCGATATTTTTAACAAAACATCGATATTAAGGCTGATTGTATCTCTATCCTATCATCATTTTGTCATAATAAACTACTGCAAATAAACTAAAAAAATCTGGAAAACTTGACTAAACACCCAACATGATATGCTGGTTTTGTTAAAGACTGTACAACAATTTTGAGAAATAACTGCAATTTTTGAAATTTGAAATTGACCTTTCTAATAAATCATTATGCACATAATTCTATAATTACATTTCAGCAGTTATTTTGATTGGTTTGATTTTATGAAAAGTGCAAACCTGGGATAAAACCCAGCAACTGGACACACACATCAATACCAGGAGGAGAATAAACTCAAACACAGTTACAGATCATGTTCTCATAATTAAAGCTAGATCAGTCAGTTCATGTCCTCCAAATGTTAAGGTTACACAAGTTGTGTGTGTCTGTGTGTGTATGTTTCTATTCTTCGCCATTGTCTCACTCTGTGTCCCTTTATCTGTTTGATGACTCAGCGTCAGACACACTAGATTAGATACTGTCTAGCTCCCCCACCCTCTAATTGTTCTCTTTCTTTCCATCCCTCTTCCCTTTTTTTAACCAGTTTTAGCTGTTGCTGCAGGTTAAACTCTGCTCTTTGAACAAGGGTTTCAGTATATGTTTGACTGAGGCCGGGATAAAGAGATGATGTCTATACCAAATCTGGACAGTTTGCAATGATTAGACCTAAAGTCTCCCAAGTATGTCTTTTCTCGGTTTTGCCTGCCTGAAACTGTTGAATCAGAGGGCTAACAGAACACTGGAGCCACCATCAGCACATTAGAGTAGTCGCACGTGCATGAACACACACACTGAGTAATGCTTACCAAGCACTACTCACGTGGATTCTGAGAAAGGTCCAGATCTCATGTGATTTGAATCTCAAGCTACAAAATCTTGTATTGCTCATGATGGACTTGAACATATTGGTGGCTTGGAAAGCTTTTACTTATTATTTTCCTTAAATACTTGAAAAGGTTAAGAAAATTTAAATTACAGGAACTTTCATTTATAATTTCAAGTTTTTTTTGTATTTAAGTGACCCTGTAAATGAATTTAAAAGAAGAGCAAACTTCAGTTCCTCCCGCTGCTGTTACAAGCCATCAGAAGTAAAGAGGTAAAGGGTCAGAGTCACAGCGCCCTGACAATATTCCTGTTATCCACGGAAGATCACGTACAAGAAAAGTGCGGAGCAAAGATGAGAAATAAGAGCTGAGGTTGAGGTGGAATGGACTTTTTTACTACAGCAAATTACATCGAGTTGATATAAGGCGTGGTGACATTTTGAGTGCTGTGTCATTGTCGTTGCTGCCACCTCTGGACTGCAAACATTCCCGACATGACAGTCATTTATGGAACAAAAGTTACAGATGAGACGTTTTGGCTGAACTTGGGCACAAAATGCAATCAAGAGCTGCACCTGCAGCTTTTTACAAAGTCATTCAAGCTTTTGTCAAACGAGAGCTATAGGGAACAGTTTGGAGTGTGTATCTGTGTGTGTATTAAAGATGGGGTAATTAATCACAGTTTTTGCCAAGATGTTTTATGTTTTGCCAAATCTGGAAAGGCTGAATGCCACTGCAAGATCAGCTGTCTGTACTATGAAGTTTCTGTTTCAATTTTCTCATATCACCAGAACAGTTGTAGCTCAGTTTGCTTCCAGATGATAATAAAGCCAACAGCAACACTCGAGCCCCAGAGCTTAAAGTTGCTGAAGTGAGAAAGAGAAATTGCTGCCACAGTGAACATAGGCAGGAAAGTTTGTGGGAGTTTTTAGCTATGACAACATACCCATGGTTTCTTATAAGTCTGGTGATCTGGTGGCTCATTTCACTGCTGTAAGCTTGAATGTGTGTGGGATCAGGTCATTCATAGAGTCCTTACGTGCTACCAGAGATGCCTAGTAAGTAAGATCTAATCTGCAAGTGTTGACAGTTTACACACACATGCACACACAGAAGTCGGTGGTGCGTGGTCCTCAAGTGAATCACAAGCTCACACTCATGCTGAGTACAATGTACACAGGTCCACCGCCCTTCACAGATTTCAGCGCTTATGATTGTGAGCTCGAACACTTAAGAGCACACACACACACACACACTTCTCAGGGCATGCTCTCCACACCTCTTTCGCACCATGCGGGAACCCTGGATGTGCGTGAAATACGGGAGAGATGTTCCATCAACAAGTTTGCCATGTGGCAAACATGAAGGCCGACCTACCAGAGAGAGTTCTCGCGGTGCTCCGAAGGTGGTGTGTTTCTCAAGGTGAATGGATTTATCTTTTAAAACACAGTCACAGCTGGTGAGTCTCTCACCTTTGTTTCTCTGTTGGACAGTTTTCCCGTCAGCCATTTTCTCCTTCTTTTTTTTTTAAAGCAAAATTCTAATTAATTTTAATGCATAATCAATAAATTTGAACCATAAATTCTTCTAAGCCTAGCTGGGATTTTAATCCCCCATACACCTGCTGTATGCAAAGAAGTTTCACAGACATCAGAGAGATGTTATTCCTGTCAACTTTACCATATCAGCAGAATGCAGACATGATGAATTCAAATTGATCATGTTGCCAATAATCTTTCTCCAGTGGGTGATATTGAGTTTTACTTACTACAGAGTAAGGTTTGTAGATTGCTTGATAAGCAGACAGGGTCATAAGAGATTCCCAAGACTCACATATTAGCATTTTATTGATAACACTATACTATTACTGTTTAAGGGATTGAGGGCTCTTCCCATTAAATAATGGATGCCATGGATGATGACATCATTGCAAGTGAGGTCAGTTTATAGGAACTAAAGTTTCAAAGGTAAAAAAATAATGATGAAAGAAAACCTAGCGTAACTAAAAACATATAGAAGCTAGTTCAACGGTACCTAAGCTGAGCTGTAATAATGATGATGGTGGAATAAAAGTATGTTTCAATTAGAATGTGTTGCCGTCCAGTAAACCCCCCCAGAATACACTATTTTAATGAAGGTTATCGTGTTATGTTTTTTTTGTTAAGACCAAGTCAGAGGTGCTGATTGACTGTACGGATTGTAGCATTCCTATTATTTTGTCTACCACCAGTGTAAACATAGCAAGACCACTGAAAGACATTCTTGCATTTTATAATAAAACACAAATTGCCTGTAAGCAGTTCATATTAAAGAACAATATGCTGACAGGTAAGTAGCCATTCTACATTAGAGTGATGAAAGCCCATCACATTTAAATACACTAATAATTAATATAGGATGCAATATGTCACGTGACAATATTAATTTTTTTATTTTATTTGTTTCACTGTTTCTCAGTGAGTCCTCTTCTTTTGTAAAGATGAGTAAATGAGTGTGATTTAATTATCTTGCTGTGCTTCATGGCTTTTATTGAACACAGGGAGAGACACTTGAATATGTCACACTGCCGTGAGGGGACTGTCAGGCTGGGCTCTTTGTGTGAGATGCATGTTATCGAGCCCAGCGGTGTCATTTTTCTCTCTCTGAGAGTGTCTGTGTGTTCTGTGTGTGTGCATCTTGGTTCCCATGAGGAGGGCCTGTTGGCTGGCAGAGGTGCCCAGTTGTCGTCAGTGTGCCTGGAGCAGCCTTTGGGACAATCTGGCTTCTCTGGAAGACATCAGAGCTTTGCATGCAGGAGGAAAACCAAAGACACAAGGATGCTTAGAGAACAGCCAGAGCTGTCGAAACAAGACACAGCAGCACAATGAAATGGGAAAAATCTCAGTTCGCTGTGCGTCATGGTAGTGGGCTGGAGGCACATAAATCCAGCAGTCAAAAAACAATCAGAATGGTCAAATATACGTTCAAACAATACAGACCACAGCTGTGCATTTACTGGCTGTCCCTGCAGGACAGAATTAAACTTGACAGTGATAGACCCTCATGCTTTTAACTAATAGAAAACCACTTAGTTGTCACTCAAGTTGGTAGCTAGACGCCCTTGAGGGTGCTCTCAGTGCAGCTAGTCATACTCAGCTATAGCTCACACCTGTTGCATCAATCACAGGGTTATCTATTATTGCAGTGATGAAAAACCTCTCAGGTTTTACTCCTGTATTAAAAGAAACTGCCATGCACAACTGGATAGGCACCATTTCCACTATAAACAAACTGATGGACCAACAGAATCATTTAATACACAGGATTAGTAAAGTGTTCTGGCAAGAAAATCTTAATTGAAGATTGAAAATGTCTCAGGCATTTTAGACCGCTTACTTGCCTGTTGTATCTATTAATGACTGGGTGCTCTGTAGGTGGGAGCTGGAAATATTAGTGTTATTCTTCACTGGAGATGTCACACACACATATACACATTAAGAGTGTGATAAAAGGAATGTCATATCGTGCTCCAGTCAATATGACCAAGACCTCTGGGAAATAACCAGCCTCATAAAAGCCATCTGTTTGTGCTTCCAGTCACCCGCAGATTAATGAGATGTGGTAAAATGGCTCATCATTATTGTCTCATTACCACTTCAACTAAGCTCAGGAGGAGGCTGTTTGAAACTGTCAGTACCTGCAGGATTGAGACTGATTTTGAGCTTCCAAAAAAGTTGATTTTTATCTAAAAAAAAAAAAAAAAAAACTCAAGTGATTAACTTACATGACAAACCTTTGCTTGAATCTCACAAATCTCTGGAAGACTGACTAAACTATGAGCTATGGTTGCTTGCCAAGAGCTTCAGCCATTGTGTCATTTATAATACAAGAGGTTAGAATACACCCTCTGAGTAGCACTGCTTCTTCAGGCCAGTCTGGAGTCGCTAGTGACAAGACGGGCAGGCCAGGCTGGTGCTAGCTGGTTAGCATGCAAACTTCAGTAGAAATAAAAAAGTAATATAACTAGAAACAAAACATTGTCATTGCTTGAACTATATTATGATTTGGTAAATAAATTAGATATGGATGGCTCATGTCCACTATGTCAAAAAGTAAATATACAGAGTGTCAATGTGTTACACTGTCCTTAAACCTTGACACAATTAGAGCACCATGCCCCAGCACCCATCACCAATACCCACGGGTCCAATACATCCCATTTTTGCTGAAAGATCACAATCTGTTCTCTTCTCAGTTGACAGAAATCACAGGTGCCATTTCCATCACTACTTGATTGTGAGAATTTGTAAGATATAACAAAGGATTCAATATCAGCACTGATGCAACATACTAAAAAAATAAACACATCCTGGGACTAAATTTTGTATCTGCCAGAAGTCACTGTCTACCAAGCCTGCCCTCTGGCTGGAATTATATTATAGACTAGAAGCAGTGGCTAAAAGCAGCTTTTTGGTGGCTTAGTTGAGGCCATGTAACTGTGACATCCAAATCCTGTCACATACTGTATGCTCTTCACCACCACCACATCTTTATTGTCTCTTTGCTGTTACCAAACCAATAAAACAAATATGTAAGACACATAATCCCTGATTTGGCATAATTGCTTTGATTTTTTGTCTTTCACTCACTCAAACAGTGCAGGCATTACTATGATGTCTGCTTGCTTGGATTTTTCTGTGGAGGCCCCACTGTTCTGTCTGTTCAGCTATGGCTGTTGCTGTCTTTGCTCATCCTACAGGGTTTGGTAATTCATGTCCTGAATCCAAACTTGCCAGAAATGTAAAGAATTCTCTTCAGGTGCAACAGAGGATAAGAGCTACCAGACATCAAATACTATGATAATAAACTGGATGTCCTGTAGGTTGCATCACTTTTGTCTAACAGATACTCACATGATCAACCTTCGCAGATGTTTTGATTGACATCTCCCTTAATCTAATGTTAACACCTTTGGGATGAATGTCTTTTGGGGGTGGGGGGGTGGGAGTGTTAGCCTTTATAGTGACAATGGTGAGAGACAGGAAATGTGAGAAAGAGAGTATGGGAATGACATGCAGCAAACAGTCTGACTTGCCAGGAATTGAACTGAACTGAATTGAACTGCTGCTTAGGATATTTGTTCCCATGTGGTATGCGCTCTAAACACTCTTAACCCTTAACACAATACAATTCTCTGAAAGTATTCTATTATATCTGTCAGATTACAAGGCAATATGTTTTAGTAGAACAATAATTCTTGAGTTTTGGAATTTTTTTTTCTCCACCGCTTCTCTTTTTAAATAAAAATCAAAATGTCAGCCAAACAAAACCATCTCAAACTCTCTTTTTCAGCTTATCTTCTTAGCAATTTTACATCCAAGTGGTTATCTGAGAGCATATGACCCTTGTTATGAGGCTGAACCGAAGTCACTGCTGTGTGCAGCGGCAAAGAAGGAAAATCAATCGCATGCAAAGATTTTGGTTTGTTGTTTCAGCGGTTTGAGGAATGGAAGTTGTAACACTAGGTCAGTCATCTGCACACAGTGCTCTGCCTTTTGAATACCAGATACTGATTTGCAGATGGAGGTCTGAATATTTTAATATGTGGCTCACTGAGCAGTGATACAATTTATGTTTAGAAATTTTGTACTCCACTTCAGTAACGCAGTCTAAAGAATAGGCTACCGCTCAGTTGAACTAACTTTCAGTGATCAGTCATCATTGTGTACTGTAAACAATGATCCAGCTTACTGACATAAGTTGGACTATATCTACCAGTCTCTTATACTGCAAAGGTAACAGGTGTTTTCTCATAGTCTGTCCTCTGACCCTCTCTGTCACATTCTCTCTTTCTAGTCTGACCTCCCTGCCTCAATTTTCTTTACTTTTTCCTTGTTCTTTCCATCTACCAGTCTTTTGCTCTGTGTGGTATCTCCGCCGTATTGCCTTCAGCATTCACCTTAATCCTGCTCTACAAGAAAGCCTGTTGTTCCTGAGTGTGTGGTTGTTACAGCTCAGCGGTACACATTTGACCCAGCAGCCTCACACAGTGGAAGTGATGATGGGGAAAAGAGAAAGGGATAAAGGTGAAGCAGAGGGAGGGTGGCACGCAACGAGGAAATGTGTTAGGAGGGGAAGGTGAGAGGGATGATGTTATATAAAGAAGAAAGAATGAGAGATGGAGCAGAGTGATAGAATGAGAGTTGAGAGAAGTGTGAGGAGAGGGAGAAAGTAACGAAAATGATACAGTTTGGTAATAACAGCAACCTATCACTGTAATGAAAATTTACAATGTATTTGAGTGGGGAAATAGTGCACCATACTGAAAGACACTTTCATTTTCTATGAAGCTTGTGGTTGATTGTCACAGTCAAAATCTTGTTTGGTCTATTTCCTGGAAAACAACTGCATCTACTAAATGAGCTGAAATTGAATGCAAGTGTGATGAAAGAGGAACAGGTACGAAGAAGTGGGATGGAGGGAGGAGATTAAAATCTGCATCTGTCGCTGCAAGCCACATGCGCACACAGTCTACGACATAATTTCCCATATCATTAGCCCATATCTGCCGTGTTGGAGTAAAGAGTACAGGGTATGTCATTTTGCTTATACACACTGTACGCATGCACACGCTCACATACACAGTGCCAGAGGCTAGAGGTTTTTGAGCTGACTAACTTTGACTAACTCATCACAGTTGCTGTTAGCCTAAGCTGAGGAGCTGCTCACACACATGTATGAGCTATAGATTGCATGATATTCGCGTTATCATGGTGTCAAGCTATGGTGTGAAGCTTTTGTGTTTTCTCATATTATGTCATGGTATAGGGTGTGAATCACCCTGTCAAGAGACAATGATGATGATTAGGTTAGAGTGGATAGCCACACACACACACACACACACACACAAGCTCCCATATATAAAATGTACCCCTCATCATTCATACATAAACATAAAATAACACTTTCATATACATATTTGCAGGCCATGATACTGACATGACAGATGATGTTCCAAAGGTTTTAATTCAGCTGTCGGTATATATGCAGCCAGTGTTTTTTCACACATTTGTGTTACCACAGTGGCCAGCCTGGTGCACATTAACATGCTGATGTCTATCAGTGTAATATTAACTATGGTCATCATATTTTAGCATGCTATAAACTTCACTATGGGCCAAAAGGAAAAGTAAAGAGATGACTGAGGTGTTTACAATTTACCCTATAGGAATAGCAATTTGTGTGTCAATCCATCAAATAGCTGTTCAGATGCCCATCTCAGTGGACATGCAAAAACCTTTATGAAAACTCAAAGGAAGTAGTCATGAGTCATCATCTGGGGATCATGACTCTACAAAGATTTCATGGTCTATCCAGAAGTTGTTGAGATATTCAGTCTAAAACATGAGATGTGAGACTTTTCAAGAATGAGAAATTGGTGGTTAATAGATGCAAACATTGCTTTCTCTGCCTGTAAACACCTGCATCCTGGCTCTGTACAGAAAACTCTGCTGAGGCTGTAGATAATATAGGGAATGATTATCTTCCCTGAACATAAGAAACTACTGAAGAAAATGCCACAACAAAGCTTAAGGCAATTCACCTTTTATAGAGGCAGGCAGTGGAAGCAGGTGAGAATAAGTCTATTGCGACCACTTCTTTCAAACACTGAAAATGACTGCCAGTTGATGAAACCCTTACCCAGGAGGAATTTAATATCGAGAAACAAATATTTGAAGGAGCAAAGGCCGCAGAAAAAGATTCCTCAGACAACATGGGTGGACTGATCTCGGAAAATAAAAATCTGACTATTTCAGTAGCAGAGGGGTTTGCACTGATGAGGTCAGTAATGTCTCTGTGCTGATATGCTGCACCACATTACCTCCCACGCAGAGAAACAATCAGCCCTTTAGTCACTTTACCCTACAAATGCTGTTAGCTGTAGCATGAAATCCACTTAAGCAGCAGCAAAATACAAGATAGTTCACTTCCACACAGTCCTTCTTTACAGACAATGAGAACTTTAATAATTAAAAGCACTCATTTAACAGGGGCAATAGTTCATGTTAGTTCTGAACTTAACGTCTCCTGTTCCAGATAACAAACACAGCCCACAAAGAGCCCACAAAAGATTTAACTGTACCATCACCTCATTCTGCATCTTTACTTTAACTCAAAATGTTGCCTTCAGTGTCAGATGACTTGCATGTGTACATCTGTATGCCTTTGCTCTGTTATTTTGTTTTAATCTCTGATATATCTGCCAACAATTGGAACAACAGAACATTGGACTCAAGGGGTAAATATGTGTGTAAGTGTGAATTAGTGCTTTCATCTTTTTTTCTCTATTTTTGCCATGTCTGTGTTTACACTTGGCTTGTACATTGTTATCTAAGTTAAATTACGGCGGATCAGTTGAATCAGCCTTAACTGATACAACTGTAAAATTAACCCTGCAAAGTGGAAGCTAATGCTGCTCCTGAGAGTAAAGCTATCCTCAGGCTAAAGTCGGAGTGTGTCAGCTTTGACAGACTACGAAGTCAGTCTGCCAGGGGGCAAGAGCTGCTCAGAATAAGTTGCCTTGGGGCTGTAATCTGTTGGCCAGTCACGGAGGAAGAGATGTGTTTTATATTTCTGGTTTGTTTATAATAAGCAGAAGAACAACTGGGTAGTTGAAGTGAGACAAACACAAAGATACACGTGGTGCCTGCCTCCTGTGATGTACAGCTCAATGCTATACCAAGACTAATGCTAATAACATGTTAATCCGTAGGGACCAGCATAAGAGCTAACTGAGCACACAAAAGCTGTCAAACGCAGATAAGTGTTCAACATGTGTGTACACCGTGTGTCATGATGGGGGTGGAAGATATCTTCAATAAATGGCTTGTGTGTGTCTCTGGTGTATGCGTATGTTTATCAAAGATGCAGAAAGGCTGTTTGAGTGTTTCCGTGTGATGTATGAGAGAGAGACTGATTCTGTCAGCTGTGAAAATGAGTGTACGTTTGTGCTTTCAGTCTTTTCCGCCGCGCATAAAGTGAGCAGCAAAACTGGATGTGATGTATGTGTTTTGCAGTGTGGATGTGTTTGTCTTTATGGTGCATACATTGCATAAGTAAAGCAAAATTGCCTGCTGTGATCTGTGCATGTATACTGTGAGCGTAACGTTTGTTGACATCACATGTCACAGTGCAGTTTGATGAGAACTGAATGTGTGTGTCCTTTTATTTTGTTTGTGAGGAGACATTTGTGTATACAAGTGCCAGTCGGTGCTCATACAATAAATGCGTCCAAAGCGTTCTTCATGCTCATGCTGAGTCAGTAGAAAGAGGCTAAGTAGGGCATCCTTAGAAAATGTTATAATCAGACACCCATAGCCGAACATTATGGCGGAGTGTTTATGTTAAGATTGTGAGATTTTAAAAGGCTTTCTCTATCTGACACATTTACCTCCATAATTCAGCCCTCCTCATGTGACATTAGTAACATTTAATACTGGCTGAGAGCAGGGCTGGTGGAGATTTAGACTTAGAGCCAGTTGGGGGGCATCAAACTCTTTTCTTCTGCCTTCATCATCTCTTACTCCCTAAATCCTGGGATAGAAGTAAGGTTAGGAAAGTAGTCTTCGGGGCAGTCAGACGGAGTTGGAAAAAGGTCACATAATCCCAGTCTAAGCCTTTTCTAACTTTTCTGCCTATGAAGAGATGAGTGAAAATGTATATCTGAGAGAGAAACTGTAAAAGTAAAAAACGGCCCCTCCTTGTTGTGAGGGGTTTCATTTTATAGTAAAAGCTGCTATTTCGTGTTTAGTCGTGATTGACACATTGAAAGGGCAAGAAAACAAAGGAACAGCCCTGTTCTCTTTCCCCAACCAAGAAAAACAATATAGCCTTTTTACGATTTCACCCTCCCCTTTGGTAAATACCGTGGGTAACCAGCTATATTCAGATACAGAGGTCAAATGTAAAACAGCTAAACTACTATAAAATTTAAACGATTGTGTTGATTGACTTTGTCATCCAGCTCAGGATACATACAAGTACTGATTCAGAGGAAACTGGCTGTTTTGTGTCTTTCCATTCAACCAGGAGGATTCATGAGAAGCACTCAAATGCCTGTGACTCTCTACTGGTCAGTGGAACTGATGAAGCCTCATTAACAAGTAGAGAATTTTAAGCCCCAACGGCACAGCCATTTGCCTTTGACTTAAGATTCATTTAAACCCTATCTTACTATCTTAATGTAAGATTCACTCACCCAGCGAGTGGCAGGGCACAGCTTTAGAGAGACAGAGGCCCTGATTTGTTGAACCAAAAACTGGGATATGATCACAGAGTCATCTCATTATTGGGGCTACGGTCATGTGGCAACCATAAATTAGATTTGGAGCCCTGTCAGATGAGAAAGATTAGGGGAAAAAAAGACACACACGAAAAGAAAATTGCAGCCAATAGGTGGCTGGGCCTGTAATAAGCCTGCACTGTACTTTACAGACATATTTTGTGTACCACATCATGATGTAGAAAGATTGGGTATTAAAAAGTGTGAAGGAAGAAGCTTATGTTTAAGCTGTCAGACACAGAAGGTTGTTGAGGGTGATGGTGAGTGTAGCAGCATCAGGACATGAAGGCTGTGACAATGACGTAGTAACACACATTCACAGAGCTTACGACAGACACAAAGAGGGGAAAACGCTCAGATATACAAATACATGTATAACCAACAAAAAGATACGGTGCTTAATGTGCATGGATACACAGAAGTAGTCTCACTGGTAACGGTCAGTGACTGTGTTTCAAGTTGTGTGCAAAAGCCAAGAACCACAGGTTTTTGTGATATTTGACTATGGCTTAGTGATTTAGAGCAGAGAGAGACATTTGGTCTGGTACTTAGTTAAGCTGAGCTGGGTTCAAACTAAGCATACACACCTAAGACTTGCATAAAAATGTCTCAATTGTGACCATGGCATTCATGATGTTGGGAAATCAGCAGATGGCCTTTAGTTTTAGTACTTTTCTGTTTTCTACATAAGAAGGAAACCATTCTGAACAGGTTACAAAGTTTAATGGGCCTGAAGCCAGAACCTCAGTTAACCATCTTACTCTGCGGAAAAGTGGTGTTTTGACTGTATTGTATTTATAGCCTGCAGCCACTTTGCTACAAGGGCACCAACTGTCACTATTCACCAACCAAAAGTTCAATAATTTGTGTCGAGGGAATTGTCCAGATTCTGGAAATAAAGAAAGTCTGAGAACTAAGGATGAAGCTGAAGAAAAGAAGTGGTGAAACGAAGCAGGACACAGACCTGCCAGTGGATGTAATGTGAATCAAAGTCAAAGTTATACATATTTTAAGGTTATGCTGGGTAACTTTGGGTAACACCCTGTGACTGTAGATCATTTTCATTTAGAGGTTTTTAGATTTTATGTACTAAACTAAACTAAAAGATCCTGCATGCAAATATACATACAGTATAGAGAGTCATTATTTGATGTTAAGTAGATAATAAAAGATGAATTGCTGTGTGGCCTTGGCCTTGGTCACGACATTGAATTGCAGTAGTATCTGGAAGGACTTGGCTGATATTATTGTATTGCAGTCAAAAGAAGGCAGTGACACAGTCACACTGCTCCTGGAAACTATCGATACTGGTGATGCACAAGACTCCAATTCTCAAACTAGAACACACTGGGCTGCAGTGCTCCTGTGTGCACATCTAGGATCACAACAAAATACTCAAGGTTGGACTTGGTTCTGGAGATCTTTTCACATACATTTTTTTTCACCTGCCTTTCCTCTTGTTTCTTTTGTGTCCTTTGTGTCCTCTCCTTTCCTCTCATCTTTTCTCATCTCTGATTATCTCCTCTGATATTGTCATTTCACTCTTATCTCTATTAAAAAACATTGAAAACAGCGTTATCATTATATGCAACAGAAATTGTTTTGACCATGTATTCACTACAGAGATGAAAGCACAGTTACTGCCAAGGCTAATTTATTAACGCAAAGCTCTGCATTTTCTGAGGTACACGTTTGCTCCACTGACCATACACAATGGGTGGCATATCGTGACCAAGGCCAAGGCCACACAGCGAGTGGGATTGTGTGTGGTAGGGAACAGCAGACATGATGAATGCCCAGGTGTAAAGAAAAAAAAAATCACCCGCAACCTTGTCTAGCAAAGTCAGAAACACGTACTCCCATGAATGCATACAAGCACAAACACACACACAACACACACACATACACACACACACACACACACACTAGTCAAAGGCATTGATAAATACAGAAGTCTTGCTCATTAATACATCAAACCATGCCTTTAGTTTGCAAATTAAATGTATAGTTTGCCTTCGCTTAAGTGTCTTTTGTCACTAAGAGTATACGACCATATCTCCATGTTGTGTCCCTGTGTGTGTTTGCAGAGTTCAGCGTTATGCTAATGAGCAACACTGTGGCCAACTGAAGTGCAGATGTCTTCACCTTATGTTCATCTGTACGGCAGCTAAACAGCAAGCTTTTCTGGTCTGAGAACCACAGGGAACCACTGTCCAGCTGTTGGAGGGCTTTCAGACTGAAAAGCCCTCTTTCTCGAGGGTCTAAAGGACAGAGGGTGTCATAATGCCGCACAGAGTGTTAAGCCCCCTTGAGGCAAATTTTGGATTTGTGATATTGGGTTACATGAATAAAATTTGACTTGATTTGACTTGACTGTTACAGACTATAACCAAGGGTGTGCAAAAGCTGGCCGTTTCCAGGCAACAGCCCACACATCCAGACATCATGGCCATGCACGTGTGCAACCTCTGGAGAAGCCAACGCTGGGGCAGTGGAGACATGATGACTGGCAAAGATAACAGTATTCTGCATGCTGCACTGTATTTTGAAATGGATCTCACTTTTCTCCTGCTTATTCTCTACGCTCACATGTCACTGGGTAGCAACAGGTGAGGTTCTTGGACTTTCACCTGTAATACCTGCTGGACTAAATCCTTGACCTGATACAACTGAGCTGAACTGCACTAACCTCCACTGAAAGTAACACTGGAGGATCTCCTTTGGGATTCTTTACTGCTCTCATTAGCCCAGTCAAATAGGCGATGGAAAATGATTGACTGTACCGAAGAATTTTCCTCTCTGGCTGTCCACTGAAGTAGGCGAGGAAGGAAAATGTTCACATTTATCACTTACTTGCCCCTCAGCAAAACATACCTTGCAGTTCTTGCTACCTCGGTCCCTATTTGGGTTTGCTGTCTTGGAGCAAGACACACTGAACAATCACAGTTCTCAGCTGCTGCCTGAACCTGTTAACTCGTTGATCTTCCTTGGTTTCTGTGGCAGTGTTTTAGAGTGGAGTTTCAACTGTAACCCCACAACAAGGTGACTGATGCTGGACACAGAAGTGAGCACCAATGCCACGGTTTGCCGCAGTGGGCAGCAGAGGCAGTTAGAGGAGTGAGGGATGACAAAACTGTCCCAAACTTAAATTAATTACAGCATTATGGCATGTTACGAGACCCTAACAGGACAGACAGGTAGGAATAAAAAAATTATGACAACAAAAGACAGTGAAAATAAAACAGGAAAGAGACAAGTTAGAGACTGGAGGGAAGGAAGAGAGGACTTCACTGGTGGACATTGCTTCAACTCACAATAGGAGCTGCCAGAGAGAAAGTTGGGTCGGGCAGGCTGCGGAAATTGCCCTGTGGCCACAATACACATAGTAGATGTGACATGGACACTGGCCTCTATATTCATTAATTTATCAGGATTAGCGAGTGTGAATGTGTGTGTTCTGTACTACTATCTCACTAAGGCCTTCAACTGAACTGTCACCTAGGACCTTTGCTAATTGGAATGACTCTCATTTAATTATGGCTTTTTTGTAGGCTGGGACACTTTTACTTTATATATTGCGTGTATGTGCATGTATCATAAATAAGCAATCCTTTGTAAATGTCTGTGAAGATTCTCAGTCATCAGGACATTGTATTTATAAGGTCTATACAAAGGATACTAAACTGCGTTAGGCTCAGTTTGACATTAGCAACTGTTTTTCTCTGAGCAAAATATGCTGCTGTCCCTGACCTTCAGATGTGGGTGGACTGCTGAGTCCTGACCTGGTGTTGAAAGCTCTGTATTGTATGTGCACTTGTGAAACGGTGTGAATGCAAAGGACTCACAAGTGAACTCAGTGACCCTCAGGGTGTTAACCCCACAGGAGGTTAAATGTTAGGGACTCCAAGCTCCAACTCATTTAGAACTGAAGAAGATTTTGGGGTAAGAGGTAAAACATCAAGAACCTCAGTCAAGTCCAATTGCCATTGTAGTATATTGTAATATGTACCTGCATGCCCAGGTGTGTGTGCTTTTCTATATTTGTCTATGCATGTGTCTGTGTATGTGTTTCCTTCAAATAAACAGCCCATTAACTGGAAAGGCCCTATTTAGCAGGATGCAAAGAGAGTAGAGTTCAGACAGAAGGGCTTCTGTGAGATCTGCAGATGCAGTAAGAATAAGTATAAACTGTTTGGAGTATAAACACAGACACACACACACAGCTGCACAGATATATAGGATACATTCACGGTGGAAAGAAATACAAAGTATGCAAAACACACAAATTCACAAAGTAATGATTTTCCCACGGTGTTGTAGGGATTAGTGATAAGATTCTCCTGTGATAGCATCTTGGTGCAAGCAGAGGTGAACAAACACCAGACGCTGTTCTCTGCTTTAAAACGGATAATGTGTGCTTTGCAAACACTGTAGAAACAAAAGACTTTAAACCCAATTTGCTCAAGAGGTTGGTAGCGATTGGTCAATGCTGCAGAAAACATAGCACACAACCCTCTCAAATGAAATAGGTTCCTGTGAGACTTTTTAGGGGTTAGGTCGGCATGTTGGTGACTGTTGATACACCTTGTGGGCTCCTTTGCAGAGCTGGGACTGGGTATGTAGTAATGTAGTAATGTCATAATTTTGTTTGGCACTGTTGTCTGATTTATGAGCTGGGAAATTCACCCCCCTGTGTGTCTTATTAAGCAACATAAGTGGCCTGGAGCAACATGACACAAAAATATTTGCATTAAATTCCCAGTAAGCGAGCCAAGTATACTGTCCACAACAGCACAGCACCACAAGTATAGGTGGATAATCTGTCTTATTTATGTATCTTGTCAACATTTCCACTGCTTTATTTCCCTTCCAAATCCAGAATATGCTGCTTCATCAAATCCTGCCATTGTATGGCCTGGGTGAGCAAATTTAATTTCATTTCTGAAAGAACATATACAGAACATAATGTTATTATCCATTTTTCATTGTTATGAGGGACTTTCCGGGAGTTATTGTTTGACACATTCATATGCACACATGCTTTGTTATGGTTAATAGTATCCCTTCATTCCAGACGATCAACTTAACATACACAACAAGCATCATTTTGGCTATGAGGACCACATCACTGATCACTGCATTTGACTTCTCCTCTTAATTCTTTATTTTTTATCAAAACGTAGTCAAGTCACTCTACAGGATGGACAAATGTAGAAATGCTTAAATGCCACGATTTGCCACTTCTCCGCTTGCTGCATATTCCTCTCACCTTCATTATTTCTATCCTTGTAATTATGCCTCTGCCTATCTGATCCGTTTTCTCCATCTGTCCATTTTCTTCCCCGTAATTCTGTCTGCTTCACCTACTGCCTCCTCCATGTACTCTGGGGTAATGAGACTAACTGAGGCACATGGCTGTGTCTTAGTGTCATTTTGTCAAAAGCTAAACTCTGATTAAACAATCAAACTGGTTGTTAAGGGGGCTCTGTTTAAGTCTTCCAGTTTTCTATTTTAAAAGCTCAAGAGGACAAACTCTGTTTTCAGGTTGTGCCTCTGCTGCAGTGGGGAAATATAGACAGCACTGTCTCAATGGACAATAAATGAGAAAAGTTAATATTTTCACACAGAAAGCTTTTGCAGGTCGTGCTTAAACAGAATGTTTCTCTTTTTTGGGATGATATTAGTTTCACTTTAACTGATGATGATGAAAAACCTGATCTGTCTACAGCACATTTGTTTGATATGAATTTCTGTTGGTTTTTATCCCTGTTACAAAATCCAACATGGTTACATCTGTGCCCTGTGTTTAACTCACAAACCTTGCTGGATGTGCAATATCGCCAGCCAACTGTGGCCAAGTAGTTAACAATGTCATTACAGCTAACATGTATTGACAGTGTATTTTGGGAATCCATACAGATGACATTTTGTCTTTACATCTTTTGCAGTTTCATTCTTCAGTTGCACTTTATTTAACCCACTAGAGCTGTAAACAAACCTGCCATAAAAGCAACTAAATTGAAAATAAGATGCCAAAGTTAAAATAAGACCAAACAAAGAAAGTGAGAGAGCAGCAAAAAAAAAAAAAAGCTTTCTTAAAACCACACACTTAACAAAGTGATATTAAATGTTGCACCCTGAACACTCAAAACAAAGTGAACCTGAAGCCAGGGAAAGCAAGGCTTTTAAGATTTGGCACCAGCTGATGGCACTTCTCTAAACGAGAAGCCCCACCCAACAGCCAACTCAGCCCCCTGAGCCAGAGTCCTAAAGCTTAATTGAGAGGGACTAAAGTTACCACTTCTGATACTTTAAACACAGAATAACCAATGTATCTGAATGTATCTGTTTGGGGATGAAAACTCTGTTACTAAACTCTACCATTATTTCATTAGGTGATGAGATTTTACCTTGTATAAATGCTGTATGCTGTGTTTATCTGCGGAGAATTAAAATAATGACATCAATTGTCATAAACTGTGAAGCTATAACAATAACATAGTGCATTTCATTATTCTTAATGACCTTAAATGAGTCTTCAATGAATTATTCAGTATCCAACTGGCTCTTGTGGCTGTATGTGCGCAAATGTATTTCTGACATTTAAAGGTTTTCTGTTGATGAAGCATTGATGTTGGGCAACACTATTAGATAATGGGAAATACTATTAGTGGAGAGGCAGTTTGGGAAAAAGAAGGAAAAGCAATAATATTATGTAACATAAAAAGAAAGTCATTACAAAGTGCTCTAAATAATGTTTTTGTGAAAACTCCATGATGCTTTCAGATAGTTTATGTCTTGGCCTCAAGTGAAATTCTATTGACTAGTTCACAGTATGCTTATATTTTTGAAAAGGAAAAAGCAATATCAGTACACTAATATATTATTGAGGCTTTAAGTGACGCAGATCCAAACAAAAGCAGGCTGAAGCTGTTTGCGCAAGTTATTGCTGCGTGTAACCAAAAAATCAATTCACACACATGCACACTCAACCTGGCTACACTTGCACAGATATTGTACTTCCTTACTTCCTCAAATTCATGTCCTGTAAGCATACCACAACATTACGCACTACATGACAAAAAAAAAAGGTCAGAATTTTCTGTATGCATACTTAATGTTCATACAGAATATATATGGAACTTTTACAGTGAGTCTAATGTGTTTCTGGTTGAAATGCTGCCAATTCTGACACTACAAAACAAAAATTCCTGAGGGACTTTGATTTGTAACTTTGACGCAATGTTGTTGTAAGCAGATATGAGATGATAGCATTGAAACAGGCCAGTTACGTACAGTCTTTTCTTAAGATATTGACAAGCTTTTTCCCTGTTGGCCTCCTTGAATTGTTTCTGACCATATGCCAATTGAATCGAAACCAAAAAATCAGTTCTCTCACAAAACTGCTGAAGTAGGAGGGCCAGCTCAGGAAGCTCAGGACTTCCCTTGGTCTGTGTATCAAAAAGGGATTTGATGTAAGCCTTGAATGGTATCAGCTGCTGAAGGATAATTCCTATCATTTTGGCTGAAGTATTTCACTTCAGACAGGGCCAAGCATTCAGTTTGGTTTCTATAGAGTCTATAGCCATGCTAGCTGTTCTGGCTGTACAGGCATACTGTAGTTGCTTTTTGAGTAACTGTAAATGTGAACGTCATCATGCTAACATGCACACAAATCAATTATGATGTTTACATGCTAATGTTGAGCAGGTAATATATTTACCATTGTCTCCATCTTAGTTCAGTGTGTGTGTATGCTAACATTTGCTAACATTTAGTTACCAAGTATTGGACTGTTGACAATGGAAGTCATTAGAATGCATCCACTGGGTACCATGGATATAGGAACTGATTAAATAGTTGTCAGAGCATTTCATTAAACCCCCCAAACTGTCAACCTCATGACAGTGCTAGAGGAAATGTCAGGGGATCAAAGTCATTAGGGTTCATCCTCTGGAGACCATAAATGTCTGTTCAAAATTTCATGGCAATCCATCCAGTGGAGATATTTCATTCTGGACCTGGTGGATCAAAGGTCGAATAGATAATGCACATATCTCAGTACGCACAGGTACTCACAGCACTGTATAGTTAAAACTGTACTGTGGGATGTTGCTAAGTCAGCCTTCCCTGGATGAGCCAAGGTTACATATGTTGACAAGATTAATAGTGAGTTATCCCTGGATATGTAGGTTTCTGGGGATAGATGCTTACTGCTTTGAAACCAGAGCAATGTCATGAAATTTCACTATTTATCCTCTTTTCATCATTGCACCCTTTGCCATCAGTGTATCGATTTTGCCTGTACCCATGATGATAATGGTCATGATGATGAATGGATTGCATGAAGATACTGAGCCAGCAATATACAGCTAATGTGTCAACTATTGACTGAGTCCAGTTTTTGAAATGTTTCTTTTTGCATAGATCCATGTCATATTAGGGGAGTTCAGCCAGCACATGAACTTCATTCAATAAATCAGTTATTCAGTCCCTTCACCATTATTTCTTCTCTCTACTTTGTCTGGTCTTTCCCTCCCTCCAACATTTCTGCAGTGGTCACAGTGGGGATCACAGCTACTGTTATCTTTTATCTCTCTTTCATACACATTGCTATACACAGAGACATTGGTAGGCTGTTTTTCCTCTGTAATCTTGTTCAAAAAATTGTCAGTACAGTACAGTATCTTTACATATACTGAAACACAAATTGTGTAATATAACTCTCTCCAAGCTTTGACTAAAAAACTATTATGCACAAAACAAAATGTTGAAACCAGAACACACTCAAAACAAACCACAGTTAGCTAATATTAGCAATTGTTGTGTCTTGTGTGTAGATCATGAGAGGCTACAGAGCAACTGGTATTTTAGTTGCATGTGAAATTTTCATTATCTAAGTGTGACACATGCAAACAAAACCTAGCTGAGACTTTCCAAACATAATAATGAGAGTTGTTACCACTGATGGTTTTTACATTAGAATAAATTGTTATGTGTTATCAATAGACACCAACAAACACTAGCAGGGTAAATTTGTCAAATCGGCATTCATGAATATCACATCCTTTTCAGATAACCATTGTGTTGTGTATCATAATTATTGCTGTTAAAGGCATGTTTGATTGGTTCCAATTTACTGAGAGGAAAGGCGTGTTTAACCTTTAGAAGTAATAAATGGCTGTGCTGCCTGTTATTGAATGAGTGCAATCAAATGCTTGAAATGGCTAAATGCTAAAATCTGCATCTGCTTGAGATAAATAGCTTCAATACTTGCCAGAAGCATCCTTACTGACCAACAACAATACTGGGCACATTGTTGTTGGAACCAGGGTCCTTCTTACTGTGAGACAGCTGACCATTGATCCACCATGTCACCCAGACAATAAACTATAAAGGAAGGGGCAACGGAGAGAGGACGAATTGTGGAAATCAATGTACTGACTGAAATTAAAAAAAATTCAAGTAAGAAAGACTAGAGTGTGTAAAACTGAAGAGGCATTAAATTTGAACAAATTGGAGTATTTAGCCAGATAGGGGTTGGTTGAGACCAAACACAGAGCTAAGAGAGAGGGAATATTGCTCTTACATTTACCTGGTGGCCAAAAACATGATTCTAAATGAATGTTAATGTTCCTCCGTAACTGCATGATGTGTAAATAAGCATCTGTTTGCCAACAAGTTTGCCATATTAACTGAAAAGGTGATATTGTGTCAATGCAGTGTTCACAGCTTGCTTTGGCTCCCCCCACGTGGCCAAAGAAATCAGTCACTGCAGGTTTGAGAACACCGATACAACAATATCTGATGACTGTCAGACACTGAGGAGATTGGGGCAGCGATCCACTTGCTGTGAATCAGCAACCCACCAATGGCACAGAGGCAAATTGATCTGCACTAGCGGAGACCTTCCTGGGGAGAAGTCTAATCAGTGGAACACCATGCACCTGTGAGAGCTGGGTTGGACAGGGAGAAGAGAAACTCACTCTGACAATAATTGTCCACAAAGAATAACTAGCAGCTCTTACATTTTTTATGCATGTGTTTCTGTTGATATATGACTGTATATGATTGTAAACATTAACTGCTAAAGCAGGTTTTCTAGATAGCATCCCAATATGAGGCCAAACTGTCTAACTGGTTC
Source organism: Lates japonicus (assembly GCA_033238685.1). Classification (NCBI taxonomy): domain Eukaryota; kingdom Metazoa; phylum Chordata; class Actinopteri; family Centropomidae; genus Lates; species Lates japonicus. The sequence continues at coordinate 208,853 of BRZM01000093.1, forward strand.
AGAAGCATCTGAAAAAAAAAAAAAGATTTTACCCTTAGCAGTGTTTTCTGCAGGGACTGTGCTGATGATGCTGCAGACCTGCAATGCAGCATAAAGCTGTCAGATGGCATGTGTCAATCAGTGCCTAAAGCTATAAGAGCATGAGTCATCAGCTATAACAGTGTGTCATTATTGAAGGAACAAATAAACCAAGTGAACATTACTAAACATCATATGGAGAGGGTAAACATATATGGATGAACACCTGTGTTGAATCAACATAAAATGGAGGAAAAATGTTTGCATGTAGTACAGCAAATTTCTTGGGAACATTTTTGCTGCTCTGATTTTCAAATGGAATTTATATCAGTTTAGGGGGGAATTTTATGTAATATAATGCATGAACATTTCATATTATCAGAGAAAGACTAAGATTGTTTTTTATAATCAGTTCGTATAATCAACATATACAACATATCTCATGAATCTTTGCCAGTGCTGGAAACTGCCAGCTGGCCTTACAAAAGATTATGTTGGTTTTCCTCTCTCTGACCCCAAAGAGTTTCTTCTTCTGCTAACTGACAATTTAAATGAATGTGAACATGCTGACATGCGTTAAAAAGGTATATAAAAAATGTCAATAAGATGAGTCTTGTTGAATGTGGTTGTTGCATGCCTCAGTTTTCTCTCCCCTGTGATTCTGTCTATATCTGTCTCTGAGCATGTTGATATGTATATTTAACTTGTATCCATGTTTTTATGTTTGGCTGCAGTCAAAATGATTCTCTCTTTATCTCTCTCACATACTTTCTTACACTCTCCCATCTCTCTTGGGGGAGGCAGTCTGCCAAGTGAGTGGGGCTGATTGAAGACAGGAGACAGAGGACAACCCTCCTGGAATCACTGTTATCCTTGCAAAGTGCTTTGCGTGCCAGTGATGCTTGCAGCTGCATTGTCTGGAGCATTAGCTCTCAGCAGGGCCTCCCATGGCAAATTTTCCCAGGCGAGGGGCAAGTCAAAGAATGATTCATTTATTCCTTTGGGAAACATTACAAAAAGACTTCATCCTGTAGGGAAACAAGGTCCTGGAGCCAGACCCAGGAGGTGGTGTGGGATGTCAAGCTGAGTAGATGTATTGTAATTGGGTGCAAAACGTGCTGGGTCTGGTCTTCTTGTCAGGGGCTGGACTCCTTTCCGAGACCTGTCAAGGGTAAAAGGCACCAACAAGCCCCCAGCTGGGCACTGCTGGTAGAGTTTGGCTCAGTGAAAGAGAGGATTACCTCAGTGTCACGTACTGTATGGATAACCAGAAGGGTCATATTCATCTGGTGACCTATATAAAAGTAGACACATGTGAGAGGCAGAACACTGCTAATTCTAGGCAAAATGGTAAACCTAATTCATTCCACTGGTAACGTATTGAAGAGGCGGCATGGTGCTGCAGTGGTTGGTATTGTCGTCTCACAGCAAGAACGTTCAGGCTTTGAGCCCTGGTTTGCTCTGTAGTTTGCATGTTCTCTCTGTGCCTGCGTGGGTTCTCTCCGGGTACTCCGGCTTCCTCCCACAGTCCAAAGACATGCACCTCTCGCCCAATGTCAGCTGGGATAGGCCCCAGTCCCCTTGTGACCCTAAACGGCTATAGATAATAAATGAATGAATGTTCAATTTTGTATTTGCACTGATATTCCAATCCGTACCAACTGGTAAACCATTTTGATATGGCTGAGCTATGAGTTAAGAGACAGACAGAGAGAGCCAGCGAGTCCAAAATGGAGGAAGCTGTTATATATTATCTGTATCACACCATCCAGCTTTATATAACTCTGTTCTACCAAGTAAGAAGTAATGCCAATAGAGATTTCCACCTTATATCATTTTTGCCCCAAATTAAACTACTTAGAACCAATGACAGGTGCCACATGAAACACAAGTAATCACTGTATCACCAGACTTTCAGTGGCCCTATTTTGCAGAAACATGTAAATGAATTTTGCTGTTCTACTTTAGATTAAGGCACTTAAAGCAGTGCTTAAGGCACTGAAGACAGCAGGTGTAAAACAGCTATAAAAATCACAGTTGCCATAAAACTCCTCATAGGTAAATATGGTTGTTTTGGTTTTCCATAACAAAGGGTCTCAATTTCTGTGTGTCTAGCAATCTGCAGTATCTGTCTTTAGAAATTCTGTTCTGTTCTGCTCCATGGGAGAAAGCTTGGGCAGCAAGTTTGACTCATCATGGGTAAGTTCCTCTTATTTTATGTTTAATTGTTACATCGTCATCACACAGTGCAACTTGGTCTCTGTGCGTATGACACTAACTGAATATTGTATTTTTAATGAGGCAAACTTTGAATGCCAACCATGTGTGTAGGACAACATGCTCTCAGCCAAACATGGTTGAGAGACAGTTTGCTAAAATCTACAGTCCTTATACTGATTCCACCCACTGGTCATTGGCTGTAACTTCAGCTGACATTTAGCAGTGCCTTGCTTGCCCCAGACGAAGGCTGCCTTGTCAGGTCTATCATGAGTGGTCATAAAAATAAAAAGGCAGATGGATCAAAAACATACATACACCCATAAACATCTTAAACAAACACAGACACAGACACTTTCACCAAAAACAGAAGTGAACTGGAGCCATGGTGACAGGTACACAGTCTCATGACAAATGTCCAGATGTGGCCACCTTCTCGGCTCAAAACTTGGCTGGTCATTATTTTCTCAGAGCTGAACTCTGATAATGACTGCATTTCTCTCGACTGATTGATCCTTCTTACACCCAGCTGTTCCTCGTTGATTTCAGCTGTTAGATCTACTTTGGTTACAGAGGGCAGATGCAGATGAAAGAGAGGCTGAAGGTTAAGAAGTTTCCCAACTCTGAGATGATGGGCACTCTAAATTGGGTTCCAGTCTGATGTAACGCTGATTGGTGTCTGTTCCTCTGAGGCCCCCATGACGAAGCTTTTTTGTATGTTCAGGCTGTTAGTGAGTATGTGAAGCGTTCAATACAGAATTTGTGTGTGTGTGTGTATCATGAAGAACAAAGCCTGTTGAGTTTTGTTGATAGACGGTGACATTATTATTGAGTCATGGGTTCATGACCACATTTCTCTCCCTCTCTGTGTCACTACAACTGACAGTAGCTGTGTGGTGTGTGTGTGTGTGTGTGTGCGTGGTATTTGTACCTGTAGAGGTGTGTAAGTGTGTATACAGTATGTTGGTTTGTGAGGACCCATGATGCCTGTTGTTTTGACAGCAAACAGATGTGAGGTTTCCTGCTCATAATTAACCAGATGTGTGTCCGTGTGTTTGTGTGCGTGTGTGTGTGTTTACTTTCTCTTGGTCCATTTTCTGAATATCAAACAATGGAAACGTCTCACTGAGACACAGCACGGCTCAAAAGTACACGATGCACACACATACATACACACACAGAGAGAGAGAGAGAGAGAGAAAAAAAAACATGCAGAAATAATCACACCCCAGAGATAAATTAAAATAAGCATACAGACATGAATGTACTGTACTCACAGTGGGATACAGTCAGAGACATCAACACACACACACACACACACACACACACACACACAGCAAAAGGAAGTCTTCCTACTGTGTCTCTGTTTAAGTAAAATGTCAAGTATGTGGTTTTTTTCCCCCACTACAAGATACAGCTGGTACAATATCCTGCTCGTCTTTACATCTTCTCTCCTGCCGTCAGCCACATTTAATTTAATTTCACAAATTACTCACAACAATGAAATAAGCAAACTGTGCTAACAGACAGCTAATACTTACAGAAATAATTTGTTTACAAGTCGAGTGGACTTTAATTAATGAAGTTATAATAATCTGTCTCTTTAATGAAGTCAGTTATCTTAATTGCATTTTGCTGAATTAAAGCTCAGTATCCTCTCAAGAAACAGCACTGAATTCTGTCTGAACACTTCTGACTCACACTGAGCCGAGTCATATTTGAACCCGTAGAGATATTGTTGTTAAGTCAATGTGCAGGGGGCTACATGAAGGACAAGGCGAGTGGAATCAGTAAAAGACCATGGTGTGTTATTCATATGCCATTTGACCAGGCTGCTATATCAGGCTTTGGAGACATAAACAGTGGTTGTTAGTAGGATCGACTGCTTTGGTCTTTTCCTGAAACTTGTTGACCAGCAAGAAAAACATAGTGAATCACCAGACTTGTCTTTTAGGGTATGTAGAAAAAACAACAACCTACTTCTATACTTTGAACCAAAACCCCAATTTCCCCATAACCAAGGTGCTTTTGTAGCTCAAACCTAAACACACACTGGAGACAAACCTTGGCCTCTGGTGTCAGTTTCATTCTTTTTGTCTGAGAACATGTGGACTGGAAAAAAATGAAGTGGCATATAAATCAAGAGGTAAGAGTTCTGATTTTCTGATGATTTATGCTTTTATACTACCTCAGTCCCGCAGAGGACAGGTCACTACAACTGACAGTAGCTGTGTGGTGTGTGTGTGTGTGTGTGTGTGTGTGCGTGTGTGTGTGCGTGGTATTTGTACCTGTAGAGGTGTGTAAGTGTGTATACAGTATGTTGGTTTGTGAGGACCCATGATGCCTGTTGTTTTGACAGCAAACAGATGTGAGGTTTCCTGCTCATAATTAACCAGATGTGTGTCCGTGTGTTTGTGTGTGTTTACTTTCTGTTGGTCCATTTTCTAAATATCAAACAATGGAAACCTCTCACTGAGACACAGCACGGCTCAAAAGTACACGATGGCCTCTGGTGTCACTTTCATTCTTTTTGTCTGAGAATATGTGAACTGGAAAAAAATGAGTTGGCATATAAATCAAGAGGTAGGAGTTCTGATTTTCTGATGATTTTATGCTTTAATTCTACCTCAGTTCCACAGAGGACAGGTGGATATAAAAGAGAAGGTGACAAGGATTATCTACAATCCAGAGAAGAACTCTAACAATCCTCATTAAATCAGCAAATCCTTCAGTATGCATGACAAGCATGCTGTGGGATCTGACCAAGCTATTGTTTCCTTTGGTTTTTGTTTACTGATGATTGACTCTTTTAAACTGATAATTTCCATTTCATTACATTGTTAAAGATAGTTTAGGAGAAGAGTAAACATCAGTTCCACTTCCTATTATTCCTCTTGCTGAGTCTAAACATGCTCAAATGACAGCAGATGAACAAAATTAACATTATTAACTAAGCCAATGCTGTGTGTGGATGGGTTTTGTCCACTGCATTATTAGCATCATGAATAACATCTGAGAGCAGTTAAAAAATGTCCTGCTGATGAATGAATTAACTGAATTAATCTCTGGGTAAATCCACCAGGAGATCATCAAACTGCAGGAATCAATAATGTTAATGCACCACTACTTACACATAAATCCACAGAGGGCCTGCAAAAAAAGAAAGAAAGAAAGAAAAGGCAAACGAAAAGGTGCTGACAATGACGATGATGGTGATGATGATAATCCATGCACTCAACCAAATCCACAAAGACAAATTCTATCAATTTATTTATGTGGCTAAACTTTTATTTTTAATAATTTGCTTTCTTCAAAAGAGAAAATGCCCAGAGGTAAACATGAAATACTAAAGTGGCAGTTTAGCCACCTACTTCTGCCCTTGTTAAAACTGAACAAATCTCTTTGCATATGGTAAAGTTGACGAGCAGTAGCAGGTTTAAGTGGTTTAAATGGAGGCCAAGACTATGGCCTAATTTAACCTTTGCACGTGAGAGAGCGAGCACTAATTTAACCACCCACCATACTAGCCCTTATTAAAGTAGAAAAAATCTTCAACTCTGTGTGCAAGACTCTTTAAAAACTCTCAGCCTGCATTCAAATTGCCTCACCAAACCCCAGTGGTGATATGCATGAACGGTGAGGAAACTGTATCCATCTCAACTAGGGAATCCTTACCAGGCCTCAGTTACAGTAAGATAGAGGCATTACCTCTACCTTTCAATATCATGCAGTTTATCATTTGAGAAAATGTGGCATAGGAAGAATGATAAATATTATTTCAACTTGTTCACTGCAGAGGATGCATTTAGTATAAAGACAGGGCGAAACAGCTAGCCTGGTTTTCTCCACATGCCTACCATCACCTGTAAAGGTCACAGTTTAACACATTGTATCTTGTGTTATTAGCCAGTACACAAACAGACATGTGGAAATGCGAAATAGTGATTTCAGAGGGAGCTCCACATTGTTACAGGCTGCCACATATGGTCTAATAAGGAGAGCTTGTAGTACATGTCTCTGTATAGGCAAGAGCTTCGCAAGCCTTGCCAGCTTTCTGTGCTAGGTTATAACAGTTCAGAATTGGAAAGACTGATATGCATGACTCAGACACTGATAAAAAAGTTCACCATTGTTTAGGCTTGGCTGACAAGGATAAACAGGAAGCATGCAGTGGTCGGTAAAGGGCAGGCAAGGAGCAGGCAAACAAGCAGGAGGTCAATACAGACAGACCAGAACAGGTAAGTGAGGCTGGAAAGCTGCAAGTGGGATGGCACAATAAACAATCTGGCAGAGTGCTGGTGGAAATGGACCAGTATACATACTAGTGTGTAAATGGGGAATGAAGTAGGTGGATGGGGAGGTGCTATGAAAAAGGTACACAATGTAACATATTTTTGTACATTTGTGGTACAACCAGTAACCTTTTTGTATTTCACCAAAGGTTCACTGCAGTCACTATGGAAGATCAGGGTCCACACAAATATGGTTCTTTGCTAAGCAGACCTGCTCTGTACTGCAAGTTGTTTGTTTCATATTCAGCTTAAACTCTTCATGGGAGACCAGCTGCTCATGTTTCTCGCTGCAGGTAGAGGGAGTAAAATACCTGAGAGGGTTTAATAGTCACTAAACCATTTTTTTCTCATTTGACGCCTTTCATCACGGTGATGTGAGCTTCGAGCAACACTTCGCCAGTCTAACTATAATTATAGATTTTTTTAAAAGCATCAGCTGAGCCTTGTGGAATCAGCGTCACTAAATGACCCATAATAACAGTGCAGAATAGTCATTATAGTTTTATGGCTTTTACACAACACATTTTCTCAGGATTGTCTGAAAAGTTTTTTTGCAAAGGTGTGTACATATATCAGGGAAAAAAATGGAAAAATAAAATTTGCATAACAGCTGTCTGGCCTCCACAGAAGCAATGCCCTTTATGTCAGCATTGGTGATAGACAATGTTATGCTGAAAATGTGTCATTTTCTATGTTAGTGGTATAAAGAAACATCATAAGGCAAATACAGCAATGCAGCTGTCTATCACCTTCACAGCATCATGCTGCAGGTTTAACTGGACAGTAACCAGTCAAACCTGCAAACCTGAAATATCTGCAGTTATCATTCACATATGAGAGCCGGATGAATCAGAGTGGCTGTTTGGATTAAAGTGAGAGTGTGGACTTTGAGTGCGGACTCACAGACCACTCAATCACACAAAGTAAGACAGTGATGAGCAGGAAACCACAGAGTTAAGTCCCATAGGTTTACATAATGTTCATGCTAATTCAACACCAACATCATTGGCCTTGTCTATCATGGAAGGAAAAGTATGTCTAATTGTACGTATATTTTGGTTTGCAGTTGCGCAAGAGAAGAAATAAGTGGACAGAACTAAATAAGGCTGATAGGCTTTAGTACATATCAGTGTTATAATATGTAACAAGATGGAGCATATTACTTCAATACACAAACAGCCATAACTGTAACAATCAGCAAAAAAATATAGAAATTGCAACTGTCTTCAGTCGCTAAATGAAGTGATGGATAAATTAAATGAGGGAATGAGATGGTGAATTCTGGTGAGCAGACGTATTCTAATGTATTACCACACACATCTATATAATGCAGGAAGAGAAATAACTGATCCAGCTGTGCTGTAAATTGCAGCAATCACATTTATCTGAGGGGGAAGTGAAATTTCAGTGTGTTAGTATGACACTTCTAATCACCTAGCAGCCTCATACATATTACAAACAGACACACATCCATTCACACAGAGATACCGATTCAATCATCAAAGCTTAAGTGCCCACCCACGGGAGACCTAAATCACACAAACACACACACTGATGAGCCACTGTTTGACCTTGGCCAAAGCCACCCTGCTGACGGTGTAAATCTGCTGGTTCCCTGATGGAACAAAGATGAGAGGACAGAAACACAAGGTGAGTTTCAACCAGTTACTGAAACAGTGGCTCATACATGTGTTCATTCAGTTACTAATATCATCTTATATCTTCTTATCAAGATAACAGTAATTTACCAAAATATAAAATAACTGTACATGGCTTCACAGACAAACTCACCTTGCCCCCAAATTATTATTATTATTATTATCATCTATAATGATGATAGTTATACATTTATGCATTCAACTTCTTTTAGACATATTGTAACATTTAAATAAAGACAGACAGTTTAAATTTAGTTTTAAATAGATCCCTGGATATAGCAGCCAGGCAATAATTTAAAACTGTCTTTCTGTAAAAAAAAAAAATGACTCCATGGGTTGTCTTATCAACAGGTTATTATGACCCACAGTTGTGTTTTATTGCCCTCTAGCACCTACAGTAATTATGACGATAGCAATGGAGGAAGTTTGGTGACGTTGTATAAAGACTGACAAAGTTCATGTTGGGAGCAGACTGGGGTGGATAGGTGGGATGTCAAAACACAGGACTGTCACACAGAGGGCGGTTGTTATACGCAATATCTAGATCAATAGGTTGTCTTGTCAGTTTGATTAATTAGACGATACATTTCAAGGATCTAATACAGTCTACTTGGAACAGCTTGAATCTCTCATATTCTTTTGGGAGAAAACATAAATAATTTTTTTGTCGTGTACTTCATAACGTAAAACCTGTTTTGAATTCTTTCTCATCATTTCTGTGTTGTCATTTTTTAGAGCTACCACTTATGGACAAAGAGGTTACAACACACATCAGTTTTTTTTACATAAAAGTTAGCCATTATGCCATAACAGTTTTTTCTTCGAATGGAAATGTTTCAGCCAGACCAAAAGGCAAAAAACCCATCTAAATGCAGAATTAGCCTCCCTCCTCTCATACTCCATGGTCATTTGATCAGAATTGCCTCCTCTTTCCTCCCACCTGGTGCCAGATTTCAGCTGGACACAAAGACTCTGACGCCCACACTGCCCCCCTGGTCCTTTTCTAATTGGATATGCAAACCTCATTTGCATGATTGGTCTTTGGCCACAAAATCTGCAGAAGCCACAACTGTGTATATGTTTGTGTGGTTGTGGTGGCAGATGATGGGGATGTCTTTAGTAACTGAGACATATGGGGGAGAAACAAAACCAATTAATGTATTAAAGCTTATATTTATGCATTGAAGCCAATACCGCCATTCCTCCATTACCAGTGTCACTGGCAGGAGCTCATAGTTTCTTTCTGCAGGGGAGAAGCACTGAGACAAAAGGGCCCATGGGTGAACTTTACCATTCTCCAAGGAATGTTGCAAGATGACCACCCCCCACCCCAGCGTCTTAGGTGTTATTCAACCATGAATTGCTCCATTGGGTCTCTCTGAATGAGAATAAATGCAGAGGTGAGGCTGATCTTGTATGGCTACTTCTGCCACAGGAGTCCACTGAAACTGCCTGGAGGTGGAGGTTAGAGGGTTAGTGGGTCTGCAATAGGGCTGTAGTTGCGGATTAATCTACAGAAATTTGCAAAACCGAGGAATCCCTGAAGTTGCTTACGGCTGGCAGACCACAAGATGGAAAAGAGCAAGATATCATCCAAGTAAACACAAAGCAATCCAACATGCCCCATAGGTTGTAACTGAACAGGTTCTAGAAGATAGGCAGGGGCATCAGTGAGTCCATATGGCATCGCTAAATAATCAAAGTGACCCGGGGATGTTCATCTTCCACACAGACCAGGTGAGAAGCGCTGTGAAGATCACGCTTTGTGAACATAGTGGCTCCCTGGAGAGAATCAAAGGCTGAATTCATAAGAGGCAAAGGGTATTTGTTGTTTACTGTTATGTTACAGAGTCCTCTGAAATCGATTTTCCACAAAGAAGAAACCTGCATCAAGGGGCAATAAAGATGGACTGATGATTCCTGCAACCAGGGAGAGGCTGTAGAGGCTGATATTGGGGTGAGATGCACTTGGCAGCAGGTCAGTGGTGCAGTTGTATAGCCTATGGGGAGACAGTGAGAGGGCTTAGTATTAAGTAACACCGCCTGAGGGTGGAGGTATGCAGATGGAACCAGGGAGAGGGCATGGAGCTCTGAATTTGCAATCTGACTGTGGACAGATGGCATTACAAGAGGGAACTCTAATCAATATGGGGGTTATGCTTAATGAGAAATAATAGTGGATGCGCTGATAAAGAATACTTGAAAAGCCCATATAAAGCTGAGAAATTGTTCAGAGAAGATCTCAAAGGACCAGACACCAGTTTGAGTCAAGGTGAAGATCAGCAAAGAGGCAAGTTCAGTATTCAAAAGCAAAACTTCTGTGAAAGGACAAAATAAAGAACAAAAGATGAACAAAAAAGATAAATTGAATTTTACTGTGACTGTAAAAACCTGGATGGATGTGGCATATGTCTTCAGCTTCCCTTTAGGATCAAAAGAAAGGAGGCCAGTTCAAGCACAATACCAAAGTCCTGGAAAAAGGAGGAGGACAACAAGTGACATGGAAGCAGCTCTCTGATAAAGCTTCTGTTGAGGATTTAAAAAAAATGGAGTAGTATAAAAAGAGTAGAATAGAGTCAAATCACATGCCCTCTTCCAATATTCCAAAATTCCAACAGATGTCAGGATATCATTAATGACAAGATGTGTCCTTACGCATCAGGAGTGATTCCTTAGTCGGTAGGTACAGAGAATCACTGTACGCAATGTAAAGTCTAGGCACCAGTTCATTGCACAAGGAATGGGTGAGCTTGGCAAGTTCATGCTGATTGCTAAAGATAGGGACTGTGAGGTCTGGAATATTTATGTGTACCTTCAACAGCAGTCAAAATTGGATTTTGTCTTAAAGGAGCAGTGGGGGTCTTGATTGCAGAGACTCTTATGAATGATGATGACTTGACAGAGAAGAGAGCAAAAAAAATAAACAAAAAAAATTTGAAGTCCGCGGGAAAACGAGGAAGGAAGGTACCTGTTCTTTTGGCAGAGAGAATGAAAGAAACCATTGACTTGTTGATTAAGAGGAGAGGTGAGGCTGGTCTATCTGCTAAAAATCCCTATCTCATTGTAAGACCTGGTGTGATGACAAAAACACGTGGATGAAAATATGCAGAGGAAAACAAAGCAAAAAATCCTTAAGTCCTGAGGTCAACTAAATTAACACAACAGGTTGCCACACTCTGCCACCTCCTGGATCTTAGTGGACAAAAGCTCAGACAAGTTGCAAGTTGACCGTGACTTTTACTGACAGATGGTTTTTTGTCTTCTTGTTTTATTTTGTAGTTACCTCCCCTTTGTCTCTGGTGGCTTTGTTGACTGTCCTCTTTTTTCCCTCTTGTTTTCTGGCCCACCTGCGTCTGATTAGTAATCACCCTGTGTGTACGTAAGTCCTGTCTTTCACCCTTAAATTTGCCTGAGCATTGAACTGTGTCTCGTGTTTTTCGTGATCTTCTGCGTGTTTCCCTTTTGATTTGGAATGTTCACATTTTGGACTTAAACCCCCTTGTGTTTGGACCCTCTTTTTGGATTTGTTTGCCCTCACTGCCATCACCTTCAGCGTAAGCTTTTTGTTGCAACAAATCTCTGGACTGCTTCATCACTTCCTTGTGTTCTGTGTTTGGGTCCTCACTTCTGCGTATCTAACCCCAAAATGTAACAAAAACATTTCGACAAACGTTTCAAACATTTCAAGATGAATAAGCTTCTGTTTGCAATGGAACTAGGCTTTGGGACCTTAATGGGAAAGAACCTCGACACAGATCTTTCTGTCAGTGTTATGCATTGTAACTGATCTTGTTTTGTCTTGCTCAGGGGTAATTTTATTGTCAGCACAATCTATTATAGCTGGACAACATCTTAGGAAAAACAGACACACAGCTGCACATTCTCTCGTGTGGTTATATTCAATTCACTGCTCTTGTTAGTATCTAACCTTCTTGCTAATTGTTTGTTAGCTCTACATTTTCTCTCTGTTATCTATACTGCTCATTCTTAAGGTTCACGTTTCAGTGTTGGCAGCTATGTTGGACGCAGGGATCGACACTTGACTGCCTTCTCTTTCCTTTCATTGTGTTTAAAAATATGTATCCCTTTTCTTATAAAGTAACATCAGATATTTATATTTAGATAAATATTTAATGGTAGCTCTTAACTACTGCATGTAAGTTCTTCTTGTCCCTTTAATGTATGTGTCACTACAGCCTGTGAAACAATTTAAGCTGTCCGTCAGTTTCTGCAACAACACCCCCAAGTTGGAGTCCTACACATTTATTATACTTTAGCCATTTAAGCCATTTTCACTCTGAAATACACTGGCAAAGTTCTCTGTGATGTTATGTACTTTAGGGAGCTGAATTGTATCTGACACTATTGATAGATGAAGCAAAGAGACACAGAACTGAGGGGAGGTTGGAGGGGAATCCAATTTCAGAGGACACGGGACATTGGTTGTCACTGTCCCTCTGTGTTTTATATATTTGGCCTCGGAGACTGCAGCAGCAGTTGGAATGTGTGTCCTCTGAGGCAGTGCCAGTGGAGCCTTTATTTCAACTTCATAATGTCCTGATGGAGGAAAAGAGGGAGACGAAGAGAGAAGGGGGGTGGTGTGAAGAGAGGAAACCAGTTGTAAAAGTGAGTAATAAGACAAAGAGCTGTTGTGCACCGGGATGTGACAGGAGGTTATGACTGTGTTTGTGGAGAAGTGGAATAGCAGAGAGGCTGAGTGCGGCAATGTATGTGTCAGCCTGTCTATTTACCTAGCAGCTTTACTTTGATGATTTGATTTAAGGCTACATTTGGGGGCAGAGGCAGATACAAACTGCATTGCATGATCAAAACCAGTTTTATTATGAAGCCATTAGCTATAATTAAGTGTTGGACTTGCATTGCTGGCTTCATTAAAGCACTGCAGACTTATGCAATGATTATAATGTCATATTAATACAAATATAAATGAAGAGGAAAAAAGGCTTGAAATTCCACCAAACAGCTCAGTAGCTGCTAAGCAGAACATCAAATTTAGTCCAAAGAGGTGAACAGAAAGTGAAGCAGGTGGTGGAGACTCATTAAGGTGATGATGCTCAGCCAAATTCATATATTACATTCCTTCAAGCAAACTACAATACTACAGATGTAACCACTGTACGAGTTCCTGTGTTTCTTGCATGGTAATTTTTAAGAAGCTTCACACAGCACATAAGGGGAGCCGGTTTATACTTGAAAAAGGTGAAATTTGTGTCATTATTTACATGTTTGTTTCTGAACTGTGAGTTAGCAAGAAGTAAAGCTCTGCATTATCAAAGGGGATATTCACTGATTTTACACTCAGCATGGTTTACACATCACAGAGAGTGTAAAAACAGGTATATAATGTTTTCTGTGACACTGGAAGAGCTTTCTAAAGTCTGCAGTAACTTGAATGATGACGTCAGGGTTATCTCTCTGAGACTCCAAATTTATGAGAGGTGACGTGTATTCCAAAGCGAGGATGTGGAGATTGAAATACATGGGCATTTGTCAGGCAGGGAGAGTTTAATAAAATATGACATTGGTTGCAGTATGGAAAATGTAGGATCCTACATTTTGGGGTTTTCTGACCAATACTTGGATCAAACATGAGAATATCTCAACTCCTGCTGCTACAGCTGTATCTCTTTAATCACTGAAGGAATACAAGGAGATCAGACCCCAGCTGTGAGAAGAAAAGAAGTGCAAGGGGCTTTGTTGCTGTGGACATGCTGTTTCATGTCCTGGTAAGGCAATGAAATATATAAAAAATGAAATATCCAGGAGGGCCAGCTTGAGTATTAGACCCATAAATTTGACACAAAAAACTGCACAGTAGTATATAATACTGTGGGAGAGGACTTATTCATATTCATTTGTTATAATGATGATAAATTGTGTTCAAGTTATAAAATAATGGTTCGACTTGTGTGCCAGAGCCCTCTGAGTGGCATTACCACTGAAATAAATGAGGGGGCTGCATTTTTTTCATGCAGTGCTCTTGTCTGTCTGAATACAGCCTCTATGCACCAAGATGTACTTTGCCTGTCATCTTAAATCATAAAATAATAACCCTTGAGCAAGGCACTTAAATCCCCAAAAAGCAATTTGTTTGAGGGACAAAGTGCATCTGCAGTCTGTGGATGCGGCTTAAATCAACCTCAGAGTGAGTGACAGCTCCTCAAGATGAGTGACAAGTGTTGAGGCGTGACCAAACACTGAGGGTGTGGACAGGCTACCAATACGCTTCTTGTCTCAAAGTAAAGCGCTGAATACTGCTTCAACAAGGAAGCTTTCAGTGCTTTTTTATTCAAAGAAGTTGTCATTGTTTAATTTTAGGTTCCCTCTTTAAATGTAAATGGCTAAGATATAACAGTCAGAGTGGAGTAATAGGCAGTACTGAAGTTAAAGAAAATAAGGTAATGGTGTAACTTTCAGACGGATGAAGCCTCGCTTGGCTTTACTATAGTGAAGTGGTTAGTGAGTGCAAGCTGGAAACCATTGTGGATGTGATAAATTGAGCAAGCTTTGACTTCCCCCAAACCATCAGCATCTCAGAGTCTGAGGAAATAGGCCTGTCACACTCGCCTGATAGATTAAAATAGTCTATATACACATACATGTATTTACTGAGATACACTTGCCTTCCATTTCATAGCTGTCAGGCAGTGAGGCAGCAGCAGTGCATGTGTGTGTGTGTGTGTGAGTATTAATGTGAGAATTTGTTTCAACTTGTATATGTGTTTATGTTCTGCGTGTGCCTCTGTGTGTCAATATAGCTGTGAATGTAGCTGTGTGTGTGCGTGAGTGTCTGGAGGAAACATGCTTGACATGCTGGAGCTTAACACACAATACTTTGATTTACTGCTCTCTTTCTCACACAGTCTAACACACACACGCGTGCACACACACACACACACACCGCTGACAGGCTGTTCATGCAGTTATAGATGAAAGAAAAGGTTTAGGGAACTGGCTGGCCTGAAGACGACATTACTGCTTTTAGATGGAATGTATAGATGAATGTTGCATTGCTGGTGAGGTGTATGGTGTATGACTATCAAGAGGATACAGAGGGAACACCAGATACAGATTGAATGACTGGAGAAAGAAAGCAAAATCACGCACACTGGAACAAGAACAAGTGAGACGTTTATGTCCATGGAAGACTGGGAGTCTGCAAATTCTTCTTCTTGCCAGACACCAGCTGATTTCACTGAAAAGTTTTCCTTTTGTGGTTGATTTTAAAAATAGTACAACTGGTCTTAAAGGGTGAGCACACATGGTGTCCTACAAAACACAAGCATAACACAAACGATACAATACACCACATTTTGCTGAGTAACTACTTAGTAAAATCAGCCATTCTGTTTAAGGAAATCTGCAGACTCTCAACCTCAAAGGATATGAAACATAATGATTTTGTCAAAAATGACTGGTTAGTTGCCTCTGTTTATTAGTTTCTCCAAAGTAAAACGACAGACTTGGAATCACGGTATAAATCACACATGCTGCGGTGCAAAGCAAACAAATTAAATATGAGTTGTTCCTACAGATATTCAGCTTATTTACAGGAAGGCCAAGTTCCATTCATCCATCCATCCATCATTATCTATATTGCTTATCCGTTAAGGTCGCGGGGGCTGGGGCCCTGTCAGCTGTCGTGGCTGGAGGCGGGGTACCTATGGGATCGCCCCTTAATGTGCATGCTAAGCGTAATAGACAGTATAAGGAAATGGCAAATGATAGAATTAATGTAGAAGAGGTAATGTGGTGAAAGTAGGTGAAAGCGAGGTAGGGAAGAGAGAATAAGAAGCTGGTGAAGGAAAGCCTACGAATGACCCGTAGCACTAGACATCAGGAGGGCAGCAAAGAGAGGAAAATCAATATCTAATTTTGCAGGCAAACATCCTCTACAAACAGCACTGAACCTCAAAAGGTGATGGTTGGCTGCTTCATTCTGCATTGAGGAAAACAATTTTGCCCTGTGCTTTCTACTTCTCCAGATGAAAACTGTATGATGGATTGATTTTTACTTACCTTAGTGCACCTCTCTGTGTTAACCTTATCGCTGGTGATTGAATTAAAATCTGTTGGTGATAGAGTGGCAATCAAGACAATCAGCTGACAGAAATAATGAGGCAGTTAATGTTCCATGCAGTCGGTATCTTGATATGATTATATTTGTTGTCTAATTTTGTGAAGGATACGGATGAACAAGTATTAGTTGCTTCACTGGATGGATGGATAAGAATGGGAAATACTGAAAACAGCTATATATCACAATTTTCTTAGAAAATTTGGCTAAATCTGCCTCTATTTCTCTGTGCTAAATGCTGGGTTTGCAGGCTGATCGCTTGCTTCTGGCTGGGTGGTCAATTTCGTCAGTGCATGGACTCAGTGTGTAGATGAATGAGTAAGGTTTTTTCAGGGCGATACGATAATTAGTAGTCAAGGAGGCCGATAACCCGATATTTGGGCCGATATTCATTTGAGTAAAAGTGAAAATATTGGCATCAAAATTATAAATAATACAAACTCAACACTTAATTCAAATGGCTTTTAAACATATGTTTTATTAAACAGCTTTTCAAATTTGCAACATATTAAAATTTTTTTTTATCTTAGACATCTTTGTTTTAAAATTCTAACAAAGGGTGGGAGCTCCCAGGCTCAAGCAGCATGTCTTATAAGTTAAATGAAATTTAAATAAGCAAATAAATAGCTTCCTGAAGTTTTATAAAGTAAATAAACAAAAGTTAAATAAAATTTGCACATAAATGTGAGTCTCAAATCAATCAGCAGTAGTCCCAGTTAGGCAGCACAGATTGTGGTGCAAAAAGCAAGTTGTTCCGGCCTGTGTGAGCACTGTGCATACTAGCTTCACTGCTGATTGGATGTTACCCATTACCGTGGCTCTGTGTGCAACCAATCGAAGGTGCTGTCGTTGGGACAATACTGGAGACAGAGTAGTGACTGCCGACAGGAGTGCTTGGCTACGCCAGACCAAAAATAACCCGTTTAAATTGATCTCTTATCGACGTCAGATTTTTAAAAAGGCTGATGGTTCCAAGAAAGATAGTTCTGCTGCTTAAATCCCTGTTGAAAAGTGTGTTTCCCAAATTAAATGCAAATGTGAATCTTTTCCCTCTAGAATGTGTGGAGGCAAAGGGTCAGGAAAATAAGGTTCTCAGTCAAATATTAATTAGTGTTGCATATATCTGAAGTCAAGGATTGTGCCCCAGTGGTCTCTGTTAAACCAAAGAGAAAATGTGTGTACCTGCCTGTCAAACCAAGTCAGGGTAACACACACACAGATTCTATATATAGACACTCACTCACTCCCTCACTCACACACTTTGATATTCATATGAGCAATTCATAGAACCCAAAATTTTCATATGTACTTCAACTGTTTGTGTACATGTAGATCTTGTAAATCATAAATTAATACAGCCATAAATTATGTTACATGCACAAATACACAAACAGTTGAAACATATGACGTCACACACTCAAATAGAGAAACATGTATAGTCATCCAGCACCCACCCACACACCCACTAGAATAACCTTTCAACATAAACACAAAAACATTTAATCTCTGCAGTTCTTATCAACACGCACACCAGTATTTTTTCAGCATACTCTCAGAGTTTATCTATTAAGCCCCCTTCTATGAACTGACAAGTTATTGCTTGCTACCTTGCTAATTTAACAGACATGCAGTGCCCACTCTATTTAGCCATCTACTGCGGTCACCGCTTGATGGATAGTTTCTGGGTTACATGACACATTACCCAGGTTCTGACAGAAAATCAGTCTCAGACACATATCTGAGTCTCAGGTGAAGGTACTCATCACTGCCTGCCCAACAAATACCCTGAAATGGATGTCAAGCACCATTTGGACTGTGAGGACCTTTGTATCACCCAGCACAATAAACTTTCCTTCTCAGCAGTAGCCCACTCTTATAGTTTTCTCCTGTACAACATCCCCAAGTCTTCCTACACCGCTGTGCTTCTCCATCCAATGGTCTGGCTATCTATTGCAGCTTGTATGGTGTTTAACACTCTGATGCAAGCCTATAGGACAATTAAGGGAACTGCTCTTACCCACCTCCAAGCCATGGTCAAACCCTACACTCCAGCCTGAATATTGGTCTCAGCCTCTGGTTGACCGAGAACCCTGTTGTCATTCATCTTGGTCAAGACTCTTTTCTGTTCTGGCTCCACAGCGGTGGAATAAACTCTCCATTTGCACTTGCTCATGCATTTTGCTGATGAAGCCAGGTATGGTCTTAACATTATCCCTTTTCAGTCCATTCTAGTTCAATCAAGCAGATCCAGCAAATACCCCCCTTTTCCTTCACTACACCTGTTACTCCGCACTTTACCTAAATATAGGACAGCATGTGCACACAACTACCTTTCTGCATCCTTTGTAAAGGGACAAAGAAAACCTAAGCACATGTGCTAAACCACTGAACACAGTTTTAGGTGTTTATTCATGATCTCAGCATTCAATGATGCTTAGCTCTTATTCCTATAGAGTTTTAATGCACAAACTGTAAGTAATCAGATATTGTGTTTATATGATGGTATTAGCTTTGAGCCTCAGACAATAAATAATAATAATCTGAAAAACGTTTGTAGTTAGATTTCCAAAATGTCAGTGAACATATGAGGGTTTTAGAATCACATCATCAACCTTATGTTTGCCAAGAGGAGGTGATCCTGCTCATCTCACACAAACATGCAGAGTCAATCAGAGCTGTTAGCTGTGAAATTAGTTGATCCCAATGTGACTGAAGCAAGCAGCCGTAGCCAAGAGCAGACAACCTTGAAGCACTGACTCTCTTTTTTATATTTTATCTTTTTTTTTATACAAGTCACATGGCAAACACAAGCTCTGCCAGCTGCAGCTACCTGCATGTGTGTGTGTGTGTGTGTGTGTGCAGGATCAACTCCATGTGCAAGATGTTGTGTGCGTGGGAGTTAGACTTGGGGTTACATTGTACATGAGTGATATTGTAGTGTATTAGTAGTCCTGATTTAGGTATGGTTAAGTTTGGCCAAATGAACTTAAAGGAAGAGACTGATTACACATGAACACATACTTAAAATGCAGTTCTGGGACGCAAATGGGATCAAAGGTCCCAGCCACTAGTGTTCAGTGTGAATTGTGAAGTGTAGGACACTGGGCAGGATCAGCACCGTTATCTTTTGTTTACAAGCAACACTGTATTAACCCTCTAGAGAAACTGTTTTGTTGGCAGTCCTCAAGGAATTCTACAAACTACAAACAATGATGAAATGAGATCATGGGGTTTGTATTCAGAGAGAATTTTTTGACAAAAACTGGAATCAATACAACCAGATGTCATAGATTATGAGCAGAAAATCAGACACTTTATCAAGTGTGCATTTCTTCTTGTCAAATTCTAAAGGACCTTCAACTTCTTGGTTGCTTATTCTCCCCAGTGTGATTGTGTGGGATGACTGGCAGTCATTAGTTAAGTAACTACCTGTATATAGTCAGAGGATGTCAACTTAAAACAGCTTTTCCCTGTCAGGATTTCAAACTGCCATTATTAGTGCTATTCATTTCATTGCTATTCATTTCTACTTCTTGTATAATTCTGTTCTGTTTTATTGCCTTAACTTTGGTGTTCAAGCTGTCAGTCTTGCACAAATTCAACAAGCAGGCACTTGCTATTGTCTTCTGCCTTGTTGAGAAAGACATATTAAACTTGATGTCATTAGGCAAATAGCAGGTCTGTTTTCCAGTTGTCTGTCGGAGCTTTGTTGCTGAGCTGTCAAGATTTTAGACAAATGGCTGTGAAAATGCTGAGAGAAACATATAAAAAGTTGAGCTCCAGAACCCTGTATCTATAAGCAACCAGGCAGGTGATAGATAGACCTGTTTACTCCGTTGGAGAAAAGGATGAGGGGAGGGGAAGAGGAATGGAGGAAAAAGCAAACGAGAAGAAACTAAGGTGAGATAATGAGACAGAAGAGGCAAGAACAGGAAAAGGAAGGGATGCAAAAACGAAGATGAAAAGCACGGTGGAAGAGCTTGAGATGGAAAAAGGCAAGGAAGTCAATGACGGAAAGAAATATGAGTGAAGAGGTGATGGATTATAAAAAGGGGTGAAAACAGAAAGAGAGGAAGGAATCCACTGAGTGGCAGAGGTGGAATGTGACTTAAGTAAAAAATGGTCCCTGCAGAGAAGAAGAGAACAATGAAGATGGAGTGAGGTGAGAAGGATGTGATGGACATAAAGAGGGAGAGCAAGACAAAATGGGAAGAGAGAGACAGGAAGGGTGCCAGGCATGGTGACAGATGCTTCAATTTTACTTCAAGGGAAACTTTAAAAATGATTTTCAAAGACAAAGTCATCAGTCAGTGCTGGGAAGCTTTGCAGTTCACCTGCTTGTGTGTGTAGGTGCATGTGTGTAGATTTAAGCAATAATGGCATAGCTATCAATTTTATACTCAATACACACAGTTTTAGTACACAGCATTGAGGTCCCAGTGATTTCACATCCTCTTATATGTGTTTTGGTGGTGATTTTTGAAAATCTGAGGCCTGCCAAGGCCCCACCATTTCCCTAAATCTCTCCTCTCTGGTGCCAAATATCTGCAAAGATGGCTTTATCAGTAAGTCCAAATGTTTGGTTAGTTTGTAAGCCTCTGTTATATAATAAAACCTAATCCAGCCCTGAACTACAGTAGGAAAGGTTATCAGCAATTGCCTCATTTTTTTAAAAATGGCCTTCACATTTATTTTGGTAAGGTGAAAGAAAAATACATAATGTAGTTACCACAAGAATGCGGGCACAACAACAACACACACAAAAAAAGAAAACAAAACAGTGTCGCTCCCCTGATGAATGAATCTCACTGTGCAGACATATTGAGCCCTATGGGTATAGAGTATTGTGGTCTAATCACAGAAAGCTAGATTTGCTCTGCTTCCTGAGTGAATCACAGACCACATGAACACAAAATCCTCACAATGATGACAGCAAACTCAGTACCAAAGCTCAATGTGCAATTCAAACAAACCTCAAATGCTGCCTTGATAGCATTTGCCAGTTTTATTATGAAAATGGACATGGTTTGAATTAGACCTGCATTACAATAGTTAGGGATTGGAAATGGAAATTACAGGTGGTAAGGCTTTGTTCTGTTTTTTGTTTTATTCTAACCTGTATTCTAATGAGTCTTAATTTGCTCTTGGTGATGATTTTTGTTTTATTGTGTTTTGTTTAAAACAATTCAGGGATTCCGTAACTGGACAAGAAGTTCAAACTCATTAACTCACAATGAGATGGAGCACACAGTGAATTTCATTACTACAAGTATTCCTCTGCATTAAGCAAAGGAGATTTCTGACAAACATTACAATCTCCAAGGATGCATTCAAACAAGGCTGATTGTCCCTGTACAAGCCAGTCTCCTGAAATAGTCACAAAATGTAATCTATTGATGTCGTGTCATGGACATGAATTTACCCTTATGTTTGTGACAGCAGGCATGACTTGCAGTTTGTCAAATAGTCACATAGAAAGCATTGATTTAACCTACACCTTTTTGTGACAGTAAAATAAAACTTGTAGTGACTACGTGTATCGGGCATTATTACACTTATTTAGAGTAACGTTTAGGCACATGCAGAACTTGTTTAAGGTTAGTGAAAGATCATGGTTTGGTTTAATACAGAAAAGGTTTCCAGTGACTTCAGACACAACATGCAGATTTAAATTTAACCAAAACCACAATCGTTTACCAACCTCAACCAAAGTGCTTTCGTTGCCTAAACCTTACCACAGAAGGGACTCTGGATGTGGACCCCGGTCTCTCATGTTACAGTCGTGTGCTTTGCCACCTTGTAACTCTGCTTCTGTTAATGAAAGTGGCACTTCATTTCCAATTGAGGTACACGTGCTTGAAAGTTATGCTAATTTTCCCGAAAAAAAAATAGCAAATTGATGTCTATGTACACAAAATCAACAGATTACAGTTTGTGACCTTCATAAACTGCCATGACAACAAGGTTGCCCTGTAATTGAGTTTATTGTTTTGCTGGTTTAAAAAAAATAAATAACGTGAATTCTCTCTTCTGTTGTTTTATTGTATGGGTACAAATTTTGAAATAAATTGAATAAAACATCGAACTAAATCACCCATTATCACCTTCCTAACTTCAATGAGAGTAATCAAATCACTACTTTGTATTAAATGATGATGTGTCTTATTGTATAATAAGCTCCTTTGTTGCCTCCTAGACTGTGGATTAATGTCTGAAACTGAATTATACAAGGCATGGTTTCATTTTTAGTGCAAAATTAAACATAAAAGTGCAGCCTTAAAGTTTGTATGTAGAACCTCTCTATATGTTTTTTGCACTGGGAGTCCACATCAAAATGGTTTGAGAAGGCATACTGTATTTTGCACTAATAAGTGGTTTGCTGTTGACTGCGTGGTTAAGCCTTAATTTCGACAGTCTTCCAACTGGGAAATCCCCTTCTCTACTAACAAGCAAACATGCAATATTTTTCATATCTATACCTAAAAAATGTCTGTAATCTGAATTGGTTGCTTGTACCACCCAACCCACTGAGAATCAACACCCCACTGTGCAGGTTGGCAGTAAATTAAAAGCAGAAACTTTATAGCATAGTGAGTGAAATAAAGTTGGAGAACCTAAATTAAGCTTAGGGTAGGAAGGCATTAATGGAGCCAAGGTTTATGGTGTTCAATTTTAGCAGCAGCTATTTCTTCGAGCAAGGCATTGTCCCCCTGCCTGCTCATTAATAAAATATAAGCCACTTAAGATAACAAAGACTGACATGAAAGTGGGGGGAATTTTTAGGGGAACAGAAGCAGTAAAACTGCAAAACCAACAACTATAGTCACACATATGCAGTGTTAGCCTGGTAAGTGTACACTGCAGGTGCCTACACAAGTGAAGTGAAATTCACTAGATGACACTCAAGTGTTACAAAAATAGTTAATATGACGTTGACACACATGGTAATCAGAACAAGGACAAGAATGTAGGGCTATTCTATAAATTATATATGCTTGCCTAGTTTCACATCATTTAATTAACTAGATTCCCACTTTCATAAAAGAGACACATTCACTCACTTTTTTCTTAGTACTGCTTTGTTTTGCTTTCTATGTATGTTTATTATTATTATCTCTTACAGTTCATTTTCTTCATTTCCACTATTTTTTGTTACTTTAAGTGCCTTTTCTTTAACTTGTTCTTTGTCATTGACCTGGTTTCTGCTTGTTTGCAGATGGAAATGATGAGACCTCGGAGCAATTTTGCTGCTCTATCACCTTGTTCATTACAGCATGATAATGACAAGATGTCTGTTTTCTGTACCCATAAAACAGTAACAGATATATACAGAAATAGAAGGATGCATATTTACTACAGCCTAATAGTGGTATTATGTCAGTTTCAATGAATTTCAATGAAGCACATAGACATTGAGGTTACAAGAGGTTAGCGTTCTGAAAGTCAGCACTTTATCTCATTGTGGTATGTACTGGTAGAAAGACAAGCAGCTACTGATACCATGAATCTCCTGCTAAAAGACTGAAGAGACTATTTCAAATTATAAACAAATGTCTCCCTGGTGTCTTATTTCATCAAGTGGATTCTTCAGTCCAATTCAGTGTGCATGCAAATAAAAATGCAAAATGTGTAACTGATCATGCATAAGATGTTTCACATGTATGTGTACATACACACACACATATATATAATGTGTTAAAGTCAGACTATGGGGTTTTAATCTTAAGTTGACAGTGAAATGAAAAGTTGTGTGTTGTCAGCATATCATTGGTAACTGATCTACGTGCAGCCAAAAAACAAAGACAATTCATGAAAATGTGTTAAGCTGCAGTGTTGTGTCTTACTTCTCAGATTTGTAAACCACTGACATCATACAGATATAAAAGTCAGAATTAAAAATATTGCTTCCCAGAGATTCACACTGAAGCAAATGCAAATAACCCACTGTGTGCCCGGCAACGTATTTTCATATATATAAATAATCAATGTCATTGTCTTATCCTGTCGACACTTGACAGTATAGTTTCAGGCAAATCTTGTCTGGCAAAGTTTCTGTGTTTTCTTGCCAGGGAAGTTTGGCTGTGCACAAAGGAAACCAACAGCGGGTTATGTAATGGATGGTTCACAAGAATGTCAAACAGTCACCACAGAAAAATCACATTATGCAAATTACTTATGCTGATCACCTTTATGCTAATCATCTTAAATCAGACTGGCTTAACCTGGACCTTAGATCAACTGAAAACGTGATTCTTCAGGTGTGCCCTTGGATGCATATGTGTGTTTGTGTTACGTTTCTCAGCCATGTGACTGTGCAAGCATGTTTGTGGGTTTGTGCATGTGTAATGCCATTGTAAACCTGTGTCTGCCTGCTAAATCTGCAGTCCAATACGCTGAGCCAAGATCGGCCCAATCCTAATCCTTAGATCTCATTTTTATGGCAATTCGACATTCACCAAGTAGGACATAGGTTGTGTGTGTATTTGTGTGTGTGTGAGAGGGAGAGAGAGACGGACAAAGATACTCAACATGCTCCATATGCACTAATCTCTCAACATTAAGAACAACATGCATTTTTATTAACCTGCAGTCTTAGAGAGTACATCACTTTATCCTGATCTTAATCCTGTTCAACAGGACACAGCTGTAGGGAAACATCTATGATAAATAGACACATTTTTTCCCAGCACCTAGTTTACGACCTAAGGTGATATCCGTCTGATTAAGGGTTTTTGTTGCTGCATCATGCCTCAGAGTGGAAGAAAAAGTCTAGAAGCAGCTAACTGATTTAAGTTATCTGTGCAGTTTCCTGCAATCAACAGCGCCTATACACACACACATACATTATCAACTGGCTAAGCCTGTAACACCTTTCATGTGCTGATTCAGTGATCTTCTTTATGGTTTATATTTATGGTTGTTTTTGATTAATTAAAGCAGTGGTTGATCATAAAATGCCACATGATGTCCATTCAGTTTATTAACTTTTATGAGCAGACCTGAGGCCAGTAAAGCAGAAAAGCTGATGGTTTCACCTGGCACATCTTGTGTATTATTTTGTGAAGAGGAAATGCTATAAAACCCTGGAATAGTCTCTAGAAAAGTTTACTTTTGGGGTTCAGTCCTCATCTCTCACTCCACATTTGCCCTCTGCTTCAAAACTAGGAGGCAATAATGTGGAAGGGGGAAATGAATATTTCACAGTTTTGTCTATCTGCAATATATCGAGATTAATTTTTGTTTCCTGCACCCCTACAGGCATGACTGCTGGATCTGAGAGAGCAGCAACAGAGGCCCAGAGAACAACAATACAAAATCAGAAATAAAAAATACATTGTTATAGAATAGGAACTCAAGTAATAGAACTGATTGATGTTGATGATGTGTCAGTGTATTTGAAAGAGTCATGTTGTGAATTGGTGTTGTTAGAGGAGGACAACCAAATTTATAAGGGATTATTCTCTAGGAACCATGAAATAATTGTCAAGATATTGCTCTAAAAGTTAAATATGACAATCTGCTTTTGATGCTAGAAGTAAAGTCAGGGGATTACTAAAGTCAGTAGGGCTCATCATCAGGGGACCATGAGTATCTGCACAAACTTTCAAGGAACTACATCCAGTAGCTGTTGAGATGTTTCAGTCTGGACCAAAGTGGAGGACTGACTGACAGAACGACACTGCCATCCATAGAACCGCTGCTAGCATGACTAAAGCCAGTCATCTTCTGAAAACACACTTCTTTGTTTTCACTATCCCTAACCCCCAATCTATAGCCTCATACTATGCCCCTTCCATTTAAAATGCCTATCAAACCTTTTTTCCCTGCACTGCTCATTTGACTATCATCCTTGCCGACATCAGTGAAGCGTGACGGTTGATTCAGATTTCATGTATGATTATAATGAACATCTTTTCCCTTAGTCTGGCCAGAATCTGCTCATTAGCAAACGTGAGCTCACACACATCCCCATATGGGCACACACATGTACCTACACAGGATAAGAAAACAATGGCACAGAGTAACATTAATAGAATTACAGCACGTTTTTTGAGCTGTCATGCTTAATAACCACTCAAAATGTCCCGGTCGTAACCCAAATGAGACAATGATGTTGAAATGGTGGGAAAGCAGTTCATATTGTATATTAGTCATATTGAGTGCAGATTTTGAGAGACATTTTTTTCTGTTTTGCCACCACTCAGAGGCAGAATCTTTAATCATAAAGTACAATAAACGTTTGAAAGTTGATACATTATTATATTACTTGCCTGGCAGAAAGTGTATTTTTATGCAAATTTAGATATATTAATCCTTGAAAGTAGAATAGGGACATCAAATTTCATGAAATTGCTCCATGCACTTTTTAAGTTCCCTTAAAGCAGGAAGTTTTTGGTAATAAACAAGATCATGCAGTGAATAAGATAAATGTCCGCCATGGCCATCCAGAAACTGAATCGGTTTCAGGTACAATTCTCTGTCTATTGTCAACTCATGACTATTGAGACCCATCTTATTAGATAAGGATGAAAAGACATCGATGTCCATGCACATATCACCCACACAAACCATAACAGACCTATGAAAACAACAGACTGACTCTTCTTTTCCTATAGGGGAGAATGTAATGTATAGAGATCTGTGTTGGCTTTATTTTTATAGAAACAAATGGTTAACTGATTTGATAGACACAGAGAATAGATCATTCAGACCTACAATGAAAAGATCAGGCTTTAATAATACAATGCTCAAAAAGCTAATGCTCTGCCTCTACCCTAATAGTTCTGTATAAATGCCACATATACTGTGCAGTGCTGCCCACAATAGCTCCACTTATCATTGAGGTGACAGGCACATAATAACATGGCTCTATGGCTAATGGCTCCCACACACTCAGGGCTTAAAATGTATTTCTCTCTGACTATATAACTCTTGCTCTCCTCCCTCTCAAACGTGATGGGATAATACATCCAACAAATGCAATGATTCATGGGTAATGACTAGCGACAATGTAGATGGACTTGTTCTTAGCCCACAGCCAAAACCTCAAAAAATTTGTTTTATTCTGTTGTTCGCTTCCAAGTGAGATCTTTTCATCTGCAAACTGATTGTTTTTAATCTTGTGTAAGAAAATTGGTAATTTGAATCTGCTGCGACAGTTCATACTATCCTGAAGCTTCTAGCACAAGTTTAGTTTAAGATTTAATTCATGAACAACTCTGCTTGGATATGCAAGCATACAGGAAACATTTTTCCTCTTAACAGCCAGTGAGCCACCGTGTGCAGTGCCAGGACGTCAATTACTAATGTAGTTGTTTTGAATATCATGAAATACACCTGTATTTTTACAGCTATGAAAAGCCTAAATAGCTGCTAAAAAGGTTTACTGTCCACCACCACCCCACCCCAACAAGCTAGAGTAGAATACCAACTAAAAAAAAGAGAACCATTTCTAAACGTGACCTAAAATTATTTCATTTTTCATTGTTATAGTTAGATTTTGACCTAAAAAACTAGTAACAAGTAACACTTTCAAAATCTTCACATTGATATTTCAAAATACCCTAATTTTTCTGTCGCAATGTCTTTTGCCAGCTAGCTTACAGCTAACGTTTGTACAGTTGATATAATTGAAACAGTACAGCGTTCAAATTTGATTGCACAACATGATTGTTAGGATTTCAAGCTGAGCCACAGCCACTGTTTTCTGTGAAAGAGCTGAGTGTACCTTTAGCTGTGTACACTTAGAGGAAGGGCAAATGTTACTGTTACTTGTTACTAGTTTTTTATGTCTTGTATGGTGTCAGGGTGGTTTGTGGCATGTTGTTCAGTCCAGGAACTCACCAGAGCAGGATTCCTCTGTCATCTGTTGCTCACTGTGCCTCTGGTTTGCCAAATTGCCAGGTAGTTAATTGCGTTCACCTGTTGTTCCAGATGGAAATTAGTCTCTGATTACTCTGAATGGCTGCATCATTCTGCCAGAATCCATTTATGAGCTCAGCTAGTGCCAAAAAAAAAAGGAAAAATAAAAGAAAAAGTATCATCATAGGAGGCACTGAGCCCATGACAGGATGATACATTAGTGATATCACTAATGTATCACTACTACGGTTTATCCATGCTAAATAACTGTATTTAAGACAGAGATTTATTGTCTTTTTTAAGCTTCCAGTCATGCTAAACTTTTCAACCATCAAGATCTTTTCATTAACTCTGCTGGTACCAAGCAAAATAACATATAGTGTAATGGATTACCATTTAAAATTATGTAGTTACTTTACCATTACTAATCTCAGTAAAACTCAATACTCAAGCTTCAATAATTGTTTTTTGTTCTCTGAAGACATTTTAAGAAGCACGGGTGTAAACAATTAAATTAATAATAGCTGCTTGTTTCAACCTCCTGGTATTGTGCACGCTGACTGACAGTTACACTGTCATTGTTTACCACTAATTTAATTTCTTACCTGTAGTTTAATGGAGTCTTGATATCAGTTTCCTCTTTCAGTGTCCAGTGGAGAGACTGGTCCAGGTTTGGTAGCTTGGTGCAGGGGCTAAACGTGGGAGGAGGTAGCTAGCTTCTACCAAAAGAGGACAAATGCACCTCCCTGTAAATCCTAAATCGTCTCATTCTCATGTTGTGTCTCCTTAGCTGGTTAACTAGCCAATGGTAAGCCTTATTCACAAATCATTAGAGCTAATTTGGAGTGTGTTTGAACACTACAGCATCACTGTTAGCATAAGACACCTGGAGAGCTGTTTACAGTCACAGAGTTAAGCTAGGTGCTTATAGTGAATAAATACCTCCAAACTGTGGGTTGGCTGCTGGCTAGACCACAATGTCTGGTTGCGAGCGTGTATGGTTGTGGTTTTCCAGCTGTTTAAAGCCAAAGTAAAATATAAAATAATTTTTGCCAGCAAAATGGTATCTGTGTGGCACTAAAATAAAAACAGCCTGCCAGGTAGTAAGATTAGCTGGTGGCTAACGTTTTTACCCAATGTTGAGTCCCGTCTGTGACCTCAAAACAACACAAGCTACACTACCTGCAAATGACTCAGCAAGTGGCAAAAGAAAACAATGATAAACATTGCGACTCCCAGTTAACAATTAATTCAGAGGCTTTGATGCTATTTTCAGAAATAGGTCAAAAAAATGTAAAAATGTAGTAAAAATAATTAATTGGTAAAGTTCAGATTAATTAAAAAAAAACTTTTTTCAATTCATGACACACGAATTTGACTACATTTTTAAGAGACTAAGATGATTACCCGATGATTGTAAAATGTTTTCATCAAAGGTTTCAGTAGCATTACAGTGTTGATGGAAAACATTAAAAACATAAACTGCCTTTTTAGCACCATTAGTGTTGATGCAACCCTATAGGCAGCTGTAGCACAGGGCAGAATAACAAAGAGCTTGGCAGGATATTAAGTGCAATGATTGAACAATCAGCCAATAGTTAAGTTAAGTTAAGTCAGTTAAGACAGGCATGTCCCTGATTATACAGCCAGAATGAAAACTGCAAGTATTGAAAACCAATTGGGCTCTGAACCCTGATCAGGGGAGTAGAGTACACTGAATTGTGGGATTTACAGGGCAACCAGCTCTAAGGGTGATTATCAAATTCAATAATTGATATCTTTGTACTGGTGGAGGACGTTTTAATGTTTAACTATCTCCCTGTCCATTCTCTCCTTCCCCTTTTCTGCCAAGCATTGCCATAGACCCCATATGTGTTTTTCTTTATTTTTTTTTTAACATATCATTACTCTTCCCTCACCTGCTAAGTCTGTCCCCGAGGATGTGGTGGCAGCAGTGTGTGTATGTGTGTGTGTGTGTGTGTGTGTGTGTGTGTGCAAGCATGTAGGAAGTGCAAGGTCTCTAGAACCATGCACACACCCCCACCCCCCAAGACAATTTCAGTCTAGTTATTGACAGTCTGATCTCTCCTGCGTTAGTGTGTGTATACAGTATTGAATGTGTGTGTGTGTGTGTGTGTGTGTAGCACCTAGTGATAGAACCTCTAAATCACTTTCCTGGTTGATTGTCTGGATGTGTTTGTGTGATCACTCATGTGTGAAGCTGAGAGGCCCTGTAAGCTATAAAATCTTGGAAAGAGACTGTATATGCCATCAAAAGAAAAGGTTTTACAATTTGAAATGAACCGTGTGAATGAGTATACTGCATGTAAGTGTGTGTGTGTGTGTGCTTTCTTACTTTAGCAAATGATTGAGGGATTTAAGGAAGAGAAGGTTTGATTGTACACCATACACTGTATGTGGTCTCATATGGTACATACAGTAACTGTGTGTCTTATGGTCCACTAAATCACATCCCAACATTATTATGGTGTAGTGAACATGAATTTGTACGTCCTTTCATTGTGTGTGTGCGTTGCATGCGTTTATGGGTGTGTTTGGTCCATGCCTGTATCAGCAGGGCAGACGCACACAACTTGTGGTCCTGGTACTCCACTGCTTTTTCCCATTGGCCACCATGACCTGCCAAAGGTGGTCCCAACTTTTCCTTTGGACAACACCCAAAAGCAAAAATCAAAACCTCAAAGAAAAGGCATGAAACAGCCTTTAACGAGTGGTGCAACACTACTTTAGCAATTCTAGTCTTATATTCAGTATAGTGCTAATAGAATGCAATATTACATAATTATTTTCACAATGTTTATTGAAGCAAGATGTTTCAGTGTCATTTTATACACAATACAGTTAAATGATCCATTTTGAAAGACATCAAGAATTTGCTTAATGTGATAGTAGTAGCAGAGAGAGAGAGGAGAAAGATGAGAGAGAGAGGGTATGATATAAAGGAAAAAGCCTGGGCCAGATTCCGAGCTTGACTGCTGCAGTAAGGATTCAGCCTTAACACATGGTATGTGTTCTACCAGGTGAGTTACTGGGGCACTAAGGACAATTATATTATGAAAGCAGACCTGAAATAAAATGTTTTCTTTTTTGTTGTCCCAAAATTATTTAAATAGTGGACCACATTTGATTTGTGTAGATCAACAGTCCACTCTTGGTAAGATAGGGATGTGTGTATGTGTGTGTGTGAGAGAGAGAGAGAGAGAGAGAGAGAGAGTGCTTGACTAGAATAAAGGACATCTTGCCATTATCATGCTGCACTGAACTGTGGCAGAGCCTCAAAATGGCTCAAAGGTCAGATTAGTTCCATTTGAAAATAAGAAGAAATGGGAAAGGCTGTGTTGGCTCTGATGTGTGTGTGTCTGAAAGAAAAGCAGTAAGGTTTATCACCTTAATGTTCGTTTGAACTGTTTTATGGCATCCATAGAGCTTCAGCAGATGGCATGATGGGCGCCTTCCTTACAGTATACTGTTTGCTGTCCTGTCAGTTAAAATAGCTTAGACCATAAATGACTAATGGTAATGGCTGCATATCTTCCTGTGTGTGTTAGTGAGAGAATGAGAGAGAGAGAGAGAGAAATAATAAATACCATGTCTGTATGCAACATTTAAAAAAGCGATAGTCTACTTGAATACTGTGTGTGTGTGTGTGTGTGTGTGTGCGTGTGTGTGTGTGTGTGCGCAGATGCTTGTTTAGTTAAGTGAATGAGCTGCTGGGCACTGTTTCAGCATCATGACATCATTTGCCCTGAGCAGAGTCAAGAACATCCAGAACAGTTTTCCTCGTCTAACCATAAAATTGTTCTTGCAATGTGTTTGTGTTGACGTGTGTGTCTGTGGGTGTGTGTATTCGTGTACATGTCTTTCTATGGTTGTATGGACAGATTTTTGTTCAAAACAATTGACATTTTGGTTGGTCCTCACAGCTTCAAAGGGCTGTTTGAGGGTACTTGGCACTATGTTTAGAATTTAGAATTGATTTAGAAATTATTATTGTGGTTTGGGTAAGGGTTTGGAGTTAGGCATTTAGCTGTGGAAGGTTTGGGTAAGGGGCTAGGAAATGCAATGTGCTAGCAAGTGTCCTCACAACTATAGAGGGACCAATGTGTGTGTGTTTGTGTGTGTGTGTCTTTTTATAGGAACATATTTCCGTGTACCTGGTAACTATCTTAGTCTGGAAGATTGTGTTCCTCAACAACAAACTGATGAGGAACATGATGACTACAAAGCATAAATGTCAATACATAGGTGTATGTGCGTGTCAGTGTGTGTGCGCGCGTGTCTGTGTGTTGATGACTGAGTAAAGTACAAAATGTGCTCCTCAGGATAAGTGATGAAAATGTGGTTGTTTTTTTTTTCAGGCTTCAGACTGGAACTGGGGCATCAGTCTAAGGCTGCCGTTAAATCTGCTTTCTCCGCTTCAGAATGATGGTTTTGGGTGGGCATAAAGCTTTGTATGAAATATTGAATAAAGTTGACCCAAAAGTGACCCACAATGCTTCCTGGACAAACAAAACCAAGGTTCAGCAGCTGTGAGAGTTGTTTTTGTGCTGCGTTATGCAAAGCATTCCTCTACGTTTTTCTAAAGCAAGACAGAATACAAGCTGAAAACAATAACATTAGGTTGATTAGTATGATCTAAACCTGTGCAGTTACTTGAGTTTGTGTTCTTAACAGTAAAGTAAGTTCCTGGTTCTGACAAAACAGTATCACCACAAGGTCCATTTCTTAACTGTTTTGGAGCCTGTGATACTGTTATAGATGCTTAATTGTTTTTTGTTTATTTTTCTGATCACATAAAAGTCTTCTTGTCCATCTTGGCTCAAAAGTTAAGATCGATTCTTTGACCTTGTTAATACTATTGACAAAACAATCTCACATAAAGACCTAGTTTGTAGCTTTTCTGGTGCTTTTGATCAAACCACATGGTCTTCCTCAGCAGAATGAATTGGTTGAGAGGGATTGTAATACAATTGAACAGTTGCTAAATGGACTATTTCCAAGATCAGGAATGACCATTCAGTTTCAGATTTTTCCTGTTCTGCCTGCTATAGCAGTTTCCTTTTTATGCCATTAAGCAATGAAGTAGATTTCCTGTCCAATATGATACTGTCTCAGTGAGGACAATGTCCTCTCAATAGTGGTCCCATTTGTTAGTGCTGACTTAGAAGTTTGAGACTGTCAATACAAAGTTTTTTTTCTCGTTAAAATCCCTATGATGGGAACCATCCACTTTGAGCTACTGCCAGTGTGCCTGTAACGTCACTTCCCCAGACGACTTCCCCTGCACAAATACAGGTTTTGTAATAGAAATATCACCACAAGCCAAAATCACAAAGTCAGGAGTTACATGACACCCCTTTACCCTCACCCTGGAGTCTATTTTAATGATAGTCTGTGAAGCATTAGCGCCGAGGGAGTGTCAAAGTCCTGCTCAGCTGTCAGGGCTCCTCTGTGAAACTGTAGATGGAAACGGAACGCGACTGTAATTACAATAGTTGTCATTTATGGAGAAAAGACCAGAACCAGACAATGAGAAGAGGACAGAGATACAGACAGACACAGAGGCAGCAGAGAAGGAAGAGTCATTTGGGTAAAAGCTTATGCTGTTTTGGCTTTCTGTAAACATGCATAGTAAGGGTTATATTGTTATTTCAATGTACTGCACAGTTTTGTTTTTTTTCGATACGTCAGTTTTACTTTGCCATAAACTGGATTAGATAGTCCAGCTATAAAGTGTAAGGTTGATTATGACCAGTCTGCTTATCTCAGTCTTTGGTTGAATCCTAATGACTGTGATGATTTCTTAACTTTTTTTATCTGGTGCCGCCGTGATTAATACTTAATTACTAACATGTACATGGTCACAACATGAAACACTAAACAAACCCTTTGTTTTTTCTGTACCACATCCGGTGCAGCCTCACATACCTGCATCGAGTGCAGATGTACATGATGTCATTGTTATAATGTCATAAACCAAGAGCAAAGATTTCCACCAAGGACAAAAGGTAGATAGAAGGAAGATAAAATGTGTGTGTTAAGTGACATTGTCATGTGACATCCAAATGCCAAATGAATGCATGAATAGTTTGGTTTTTTTTTTGGTTTGTTTGGTTTTGTTTTTGGTTTTCTTTTGTCATTTGCTGTTTCCACTTGAAAAATCAGATCAAATCTGACCTGATTTATCAAAAACAGAGTAAGACTGGGGTGGTGCTCAGGAACTCCAACATAAAAAGCTGAGGATTTCTGTCAATATGTGACAGGGCCTTGATGAAAATGAATAAATGTGCTTGGTCAACCCTCTCCTTGTAAATAAATGTTAAAAATTATTCTCGCAGAGAGGGTGACACTCCCAGCAATAAACTGATTCAAATCCAGAAGTTACAAGTGCCCGTAGGAGAAAAAGTGATATAAACTCAGCACTTTTTGCAGATTTGGCAGCATAGACAGGTACTTCTGCCAAGATGTGCAGTTTTTCCTCATTATGCTTTGTACCTCATAAACAAATGTGTAATTCACACTCACTTTGTGCAGTCTGCCTTCTTGGTTAAAGTGCTTTACTGGTCTCTGATGTCTGAAAATGTTGCTTGTGGTCCTACGACCCTTCATTGTCCCTGACCTTGAGTGGGGGAAGCCAGTGCTTCCAGCCAGGCTAACAGACAGACAGACGGACAGAGAAAGGATAACAGGATTATTTTATGGTGGTTGTGGTTCACTGATCTTAATTGTAGTGTACATAGTGTGGCTCAAAGCTACATCGCTCCATGTCAAAGAGAATTAAAGTTACAGGAGTTCAAAGTAACTTCAATGTTCGGTTGTGATGCCCTCAGCTCTGCATGGTTTCACTTTTATCAGCCTGCTAACTCTTCTCATCCCGGTTTCCATATCATTCCAGGGCTTAAATATTACACAGTTTACTATGAGAGAGCAAAACGTATTTAGAAAATGTTTTCTAATACACAGGTGCCTCTATGCAAGGCTCTGAACCCTCACCTGTTTTACTGGAGATGTTCAATAGAAGAATAAGTTGGTAATTAAACACTTAGAAACAGGACTCAAGATAAGAACAAGGGGTTGGGTGAGTACACCAGCAATTTCACAGAATACAAATACTAATCTTTTAATCTTAAAAGGAGTACAATAATAATGTGTGAATAATAAAACAAATACACTAGTTAGTAATACATTCAGTAGTACATGCATACTACAATGAGATCTCATTTGATCACCATATAAAAACAACATACAATTATATGATATCTTCCTCACTTTTAAATTGAACGTTTGAAATTGATGTTTTATCTCCACAATACTCCTGATAAAGCTGCACAAATAGGTATGTTTGTATTAAAGAGGAACCACATGCACATAATTATATGATTTTTGATGGCATATGATGTGTAACAAAATTCATACTGTTTGTAATAACAACTTTCTCTGCTCAAAATTATCTTGTATCTGACTGCTTGATTTGTAAATTTTGTTAACACATTCTCCATATCAATTTTATATAGTGATGTCAATGTTGTTTTAGCTTGTTTTGGTGCCCCCAAGTGGCCAAAAAATCAATTAGTGCTTTAACAAAGAGTTGTTATATTAGAAGTCTAAGTAAGTATTAACAAACCATAATTTGATTCCTCTGCTGCCTTCAGAGGGTCCTGCTCTTACGCCCAGTTTGGTCCTTTGGTGAAGATGGGGTGATTGTTTTGATGCTGATGAGGCTAATCCTTTTTAGAAGGCATTTTCTTACTTACTTTTTGCATCACAGTAGTTACACAACAAAAATGCCTCTCTTTTTTTCCTCAAAATTTCTGTCTCTCCTTTTCCTCTTTCCTGTTTCCTCATTTTTTATATTACATCCCTCCATTCCCCTTCTTCTCTCTAAAGCCCTCCTCACACAGAGGGAGTATTATCTAGGGAATTATCGTACAACCTCTACATTTCACTGAAAGGCTTTCATTCTGGATAATTAAATTCACAGAATTTAGCAATGACCCAGACACACCGTTGTACAGCGAGTTCAAGGCTTTACATTTCTTCAAGCAAACCTTCATACTGCTGCCAAGAAAGTGCTTTCAAAACCGTCCTATAGATTCTGTTACTTTTTACATGAAAGTGCATTTAGAAGAAAAGAGCCAGAAGGAGCCATACCATTTTATGGCTATAATTATGAACTCGTCTTGATTTGCAGAGGATTAGTGTTATCAGAGGAAATCTTTAACTGCACATATTACCATCCATCTTTTAGTGAAGACAAGGCTATGTTTTACATGGCAGATTTGCAATCCCTTAGAAGGTTTTTGCAGCAGGCTGGGATAACTATCAGAGCTGAGGGTTGTGGAATTGCTTCAGGGTTAAAAGCAGTCAAGCTTCAGAGGAGAGAAAATGGAGGGAGGGTGTGGGAGTTTATGTAACGTGACATCACAAGTTGAGCTTTCCTGTAAAGTCAGCCCCAGTGGCTATGCTAGAGGTGTGTGTGTGTGTGTGTGTGTGTGTGTGTGTGTGTGTGTGTGTGTTAACCCTGCTGACATTACAGGCTATTGAGGATCACCCTTCCACTGCTGAGAGGCAGGATTAGTTTGTGACATGAGACGTTCATTAATTCTTATCCTATCTATCATTCAAGATGCTGACAGTTTGAATAAAGCCAGTACAAAGAGAGACAGATTTGATGAGTGTTCTCTGAGGTCCCACTCATCACCAGTGATATTACTGAAGACATGAAACGTTTTGTTGCAATAACGGAGATCATTTCTGATTTTAATTCTGTCCCGTAAGGCAAACAGGAGTTTACAGCCAAGCTATCGCTAGCAGCTCTGTGAGAGTGTACTTTGATGCCGCAATGGTTGAGGTGACTGAACGTCAACATGCTTCAATAATACTGTTATTGAACATAAAGTTGAACTCCCCCTTCAGCATTAATTGATTTTTTTAGTCCACCATTTACTTACAATTCAAAGATCCAGTTTTGCTCCTGTCAGGGGCAGTAATGGAATCCATAGAGTAAGATAAGATTGCTCACAAGGAGGAAAAATCTTCACCTTATACAAATGTATCTGCAGCACTGATGAGGTCAGTGATCTTTATTACCCTTCCTGAAATTAGGCTGATCAATGAATCCACAGTTTTGACCCACAGTTAGGATTGTTGATGCTGATTTTAATAAATACAATCCCAAACTAAAATCATGTGACATTTGCAGAGAGATTCAAAATTCCCTTCCTCCATTTTGAGCCCTCATTCTTGTGCATTGTTACTTTCAGCCAGCACAAAGGGGCTGTCCTGATTCAAGGAAAGAATAATATTTTATGTGAGCAAATTTTACTAAGGACGCAGTATGTCTTCCGAGGACAAAGGGCTCCTGTTGGAAGTGGAAAGTGTTTCTACTAAAGGGGAATGATGATGGCTGTAAAACATTCTCTCCTGTAGCCCAGCAGCCATTAACTGTTGGATTTAAGCCATGCGTCACAAACAGGAAGTTTAAAGAGACTATTGGTTTATGCTCCATGAGTCATTCTGGATGCACAGAGAAATATGACGGGTCCTCTCTGCGTTCAGTATTGATCCAGTTTGGCCATGACTAGATTAAAAATATCGCTTAGACGCACTGTTGTTGTGTGTTGCTATGAGAGTTTGAGATGTGCAATAATTCAGAAAAGTATGTGTATGTGTGTGTGGATTAGTTTTGTGTGTGTTTCTCTCTGCTTGTGTGCACTATAAGGATTCACTGATGGTCGTGTTTTACTGCAGCTGTATTCATTTCCACGGCAGAATGTCTAACTCATGTGGCTCTGGGATTTTCAATTGTTATCATCTACGTACCTATCACAAAAATCAGAGGTTGCTACACTAAAGCAAACACAACCACAATAGCTCTCAAAATCAAAGTGGTAGGTTGTTGTGGTTGCCATGGTTGTGTTACTATAAGACAATTACACTTAAAAGTAGAGTAAGCAATTCTAATTGAATTCACTTTTGGTCAAATTCAGCAAATATCTCCTCGCAATCTACTAGCTGAGCAGGAGCAGGAAGGGGATATAAGGCAACGGTTGGAGCGAGAAATACAGGAATTCTGGTGAAAAGAAGGCAGAGAAACAGCCTAACAGAGGAAGGTCTGGGGAACAAAAGTTGAAAAAGAAGAGCTATGATCAGACGAGGGGGAACACTTGTGTTAACATTGCTGAGACTTCCGAACTAGGAAAGGAATCCACTCCTGGACTTATCTGCTACAACCAGCCTGCATTCAGAATGACAGGCACACAGAGAGGGCTGATAAAGAGACTGATGGGGCCAGTAAAAGTTAAAAGTCAGGAAAACGTTCCGTTCGCTCTATTTCTGCTTTACATGACTAAATATATTTATATATACATATATAAAATATGTAACCATGTATAAAATGTAGAATCAGTGACTGATTGTAACTGGCAAATCTTGAGACAACGTATTTAATTTCAAAAATATATGGGATTCAAGCCCCCACAAAACCTGAATAAAGTAGTCCTCCAGGTTAAACTTTGAAACAGTCCTGCTTATTTTTTAAGTTTATCTTTCTCATATTGATCCAGGCAGCAAATTAATCTTTTGGTCAATTCAGTTGCCACTTTTGTCTTTCTAGGAAACTCAGATGAATTGATGTCTGGTTATGAATTGTTTTTCACCTATTACATAATTTCCGGTTCACAGCTAATTACCAGCTAGTTTTTTGGGGAATTATGAGGAAAGCTTTCAGGTTTTATTCGTATAGCTTCAAATCACAACATATATTATTTCAAGGGACTTTACAGAGTTAAGTGTCATTCTCACTGGAAAACCAACCTAAATCAAAACCTTATTATTTTGCATAGTTGAACTCTTATTTTAAATCTGTTTTGCACTCTCTTGTCTTTCATTGTCTCTCACTCACTTTTACTTCACAGTTAAAACTGGAGCCATTTTTATCTCATAGTAAATTATTTATCAGCTTACATTATTCAACAAGTGTAATAAGTGCAGAATGCTGGTTAAATGAATAATGGAATGGCAGTCATTTTGGAAACACATTTCTCACTCAGTCTAACTGGCAACAGCTTCCGTATGACTGCAGGGTATTCAAGTGCTGTGTTAGCTTACGGTTTAAGTTACTATGTGATGCTGCACAGATGCCATCATACACCACAACATTTGGTCACACTGATATAGATTTTTGTGGTGAATAATGATTAAATTTTTTTTTTTTTTTTATTGAAGCTAATAGTTGCTGATATTTTTTCTCAGTAAGTTTTATTTCAACACGGTAAGGGTCAAAAGTACTTCACAAAAACTCTCCAGGATAACAGTATGTACATTTGACACATTTAGAGGTACACTTACTCACTATATTGCCAAGAGTTAAATAAGAAGTTGGACTCTCATGGCTGTACGCTGCATATGAAGCTATTACGTAGCCCTCTGTAAAACAGCGAAACTGATTTTTTACACTTTGGTTTTTGAATGAATTAGCAAACATGTTATTACATATTGACTGTACTTTCCACTTTGGACAACTTTATACCTTCTGCAGTTTACAGTTTACATTTATTTTACAGCCTTTGTTACCATTTTCTTCATGAATTAAGATTTAACATACAAGCAATAATCAGTGTAATCATCGGCAGACGTTGTGTTTAAAAGCAAATACTAATAATAATGTTCACTTGTTATTTGTAGTTGTGTAAACTATGAAGCTTGCAGGTTATGGAACAACAAGGGAAGGGACATTTACTCCCTGAGTCTGTCCTTAAGACAGCACCTCTCCTCAGACTTGGTGCATGTTTACCAGTGTACTTGTGTTGCCTGGGAGAAGGCATTGCCTGAAAGGCCAGAGTCAGGCAACAAAAGTCTTTGTGTGCAGCAAACACGAGAGACAATTACATGAGAGACTGTAACATGACTGACTGCAAGATGTCCACTAAGCTGTGCCTATTTTGAGGTGAGTAAATCTTCCTCTCCAGAGGTGTGTATACGCTGTATACCTGTATACGCAGCATTATGCCCCTGGTTGCCCCTTTTTCTAGTCTTTGTGTTGTGTTAACTTAGCCTGCTGCTGGAGAAAGCTTCATATTCAAATGGACAGATATGAGAGTGGCACCAGTTTTTCATTTAAGTCTCAGCAATAAAGTGAATAAGCGTAATTCGTATATTTCTGATGACAAAGCACAAGGCAGCAAGGCAGCAATACGTTTATGAGGAATACAAAATACCAAAACATATTTTTGAAGTTTAAATTTCACATTTACATGTTGTTACATGTTACATCATTTACATGATGGTCAGTCTTTAGCAGTAAACCCATGAATAGTTCTCAGTTTTAAAATATGAAAAGTCATGCTGTAAACTAAACTTGGTATAACTGTAATAAGTAAGACCTTTAATATTAGCCCAAGCAGTGTCTCACTGTCTCACTGCGGTGTCAGACAGAGTGAGTAATGGTGAATTATCCAGGTCATTGCTGGCTCATCATCACTGCAGGTGAAAATGCAATGCTGTCTCCAGTTTTTGCTACTTGGCCTCGCTCCCTTTACCACTGCGAAAGATGACACAGTGAGTCTGACATTTAGAGAAGTCAGTGGAAAAAGACAAATAGCAGATAATGAACAGATGTCCAGAGGGAGGGTGGTGGTGTGAGGTTGTGATGAAGTTCAATGTTGAAATTACTTGAATGTCAAGCTTTATTGTGACTTACACTGTAAATGAAAATTACTGGGCGGCTAGCACAGGGGATGTCAAAGAAAAATGTCAGGCCATTCAGGCACTTTAAAATGTTTATCGTGCTGCAGATCTAGATGACATGTAAATTTGGCCTACTTGAACGCAAAATTAAATTTGAAAGTATAATGTGTTCTAAATTGATGAGATGATGGTGCCTCAGAATGGTAAAAAGTGTTTATAAGTATCTAGATAGAAAGTCAAATAAATGGGGATTTACGATCTATTTTCAAGATTAACTGTCTTCTTCTTTATACAAGCTCAGGTTGTATAGTACATAACACATACACAAGAGGAGACCCAGCTCATCAGAAGAGGGCAATGTGAGAAATGACACACAAAAATGACTTGGCGTGTAATTCATACGCTATTTCAAGTGACCTGCCTGGGAGAGGAGGGTATTGTTTTCGGGTTGACAATGAACAGACAACACAGTCCAAAAATCATCAGAACCTAAAGGGATCCAGGTTGGATGATGCCAAAGCGTTAATCTATCCTGAAAAGGAGCAAAGATGGTCGCCACTGAAGGGGAATGAAGGCAGCACACCCCCTAGCATGTTTGTATATCCCCCCCTTTCACTCCCTTTTCTGTTAACATCTTGTTTACCTAGGTCCCACTGTACTCTGTTTTACTGCCTCATTGGCAATGCCTATATAAATAACAAGTCTGACCACAGACAGTTATTGCTCGTTTGTTCAGAAAGGAATGGATGTAACAGAACATGAGCCATATGAGGAAAATTATAAGCTGTTTCCTCAACAGACCTGATTTTTGTAACATAAAAACCAGAGTAAAAACCTGTCTCCAACCTTGATTCAAAAAGAATTGCTTTAAAATATAATCTGCAGTTTTATGGTTTCTAAGACGCAACATGAATTTGCTACTTTCAGTACTTTGTATCTCTCCAGTTTCCCTTCTCTGTAGGTTACTAGCTCTTTTTTCATGCTTTTATCTTGATAATGTTATGACTGAATGCTTCTTTTTTCCCCCATCCCTCCTTTATTCTCTGCGGGTGTCCATATGTTCTTCTTCTTATGTTTTCACCCTCTCTCACTTTCTCTCCTTATGTCTCATTAGCTCCTTTTTCTTCTGCCTGACACCTACACACACACACACACACACACACTTTGTCTTTTTGGTGTTCTGCTTCTCTGCATTTTGTTTCCTGTCACTTATCCCCTCTCTTCTGTTGTCTTCTCTCTTTTTTAATGAATCATTTAATTGACATTTAATCTCACTCTGTTTCTCTTTGGGTTGTCAGGTCACCCCTGCCTGATAATACTGCTGGTTATCTGCAGCTCTGCCTCTGCAGCTAACAATATACTTATGTACTTAAAAAATTCCCATGTCTCCCTCATGCCCTTGCTCCATTTTCCTCCTCCTTTCTTCTTCCCTTCATTCCCCTTAAATTGCTCAATCCCTTTATTTCCTCTTTTCTTTTATCCTCCCATCCTGTTTTTGCGAATCCTTCTTCCCCCTCCTTCTCTGCTATCACCTCCCTCTCTCTGTCCCTTTATCCTCCTCTCTCTTTTGCTTCCGTTCATTTCCACCCCACCTCTCCCCTCCGCCTGTCTCCCGCCTTCCTTTGCTCACCTCACCAAACACGTTTCCATTTAAAACTCATTTAATCCCCCGCTTTCTTCTCATTTTCTTCCCACCCCTTTTGCTCTTGTCACATATAGGCCAGTGTGCACTCCCTTCTCTCTCTCTCTCCCTCAAACACACACACATACTGCATACACATCTCATGCTAGCTTTCCTCTAACTTTTTCATTTCCGCGTCTTTGGTTTTCTCCTTCATGTCTTTGTCTCTTTCCAGCTCTCTTCCTCTTCGAGCCTCCCTCCCTCTCCTGCACTTTTCTTTTCTTTCCCCACATTTCCTCTCTGCTCCCTCCCTCAAGCCAAATGTCCGAGTACAATTGAATTTCATCAGATTTCTTTTCTTATTACTTTCTCCTACTGCCACTCCTCCTGGCAACAGCATTGTTTTATTCTACCCACTGCCTCTGTACTGATTCCCTCTTAAATAACAACTTTATCGGATAGCCTGTCAAACCTGTTGTCACCAAGGTACAATATTCCCCCCATTTACTTAAAGAGAAAATCCTCCCCCTAGTCATCTCACATTGTTATATATCAGTCAGTGATATTTATTGCTTTCCTCGAGTGATGAAATGGCACATTTTATTCTTGAGGTAGATGTTTTTTCCCTCATACTGTCTCATCTGCTTCTGTATAAGATAATAGTTGCCTTCATTTCCCAAAATGCCCTCTGGTATCCAATATTGGAACAATTTAGCTTTGGGTTGCACTGGTTGCAGAATGTAGTAGTCCTTTCTTTCACTAACTCATCTCCTTCTTTCCACTAATTTCTCCTTCTTTTCTTGTATCATTCTCGTCACCATCTTTTGTGCCTCTGTCTTCCTTCTTGCTCCTCACTTTATTCCCTCTCCTCTACTTGTCTCCTTGTCCTCATCCCCTCTTCATGTTTATATCCTAATTTTTCTCCACCTCTTGTCTTTCCACAGACAATACTATAGTTTCCCTCTGCTCTACAACTTCTGCAACAATTAATATTACATAATGTCCCACGTGGTAAATTTTTCATCTGATGCTGAGGTGGCTGCATAATTTACAGTCTGTGTAAGAAGTTTTGAACCTTTTTTTTCTCTCTTAAACTATAAAGACAAGGAAGGAGAAAAAAGGAGGTGTTGTAGGGGAGGAGATGGATTCATTTCAGCAATGATTGCAGTTATCATCATCATTCTGTATAAAGAAAATCCAAAATGACCTGCAAGGAAATGACAAAAGCTGAAATTTTGGCTTCCTCAAAAAACACAACCTCCATGAGAAGTTACAAAATTACAGCCCATTTTGCACCCAGAGCTAAATTGCTTGCTTCAAGGACCAAACCTCACTGGTTCAGTTGCTTACTACAGTCACTTTGTCTGCCTGCTGTGTGGTGCTGGGCAGGTAGTGGACAGTACCTACCTTTTATAAGCGCTTTTTCACTGTAAACAGCTGCCTGCTGCAGCAAGAATCAAGGTTGATGAGAGCAGTGAGACTGAACCAAAACAGTAAAGGTACAAGCTGTAATACCACAACAATATATTTGGACACTGAAAAGCTCCATTGAGCTGAGGTTAACTGCAACGTCAGATCGTAATTCTTTTAGGGTTCATCACTTCAAGCAACAATATAGATTTTTTCCATTGTTGATATAAAATTATTGATTACTGCAGCTTTAGATGTCAAGAAGATAAATTTAAAAAATGGCAGTGACTTGCGTTTTACTTATTCCTAGCCAGTGTATAAAGTTGGAAGGCTAGCAGCAGCAAGCTTGTGCTGTAACCTCCCTACATGCAAGCTAATGCAATATAGATTTGAAAGGTACTGTTTGTTGCTGACATCACTAAGTGGGGAAAGTGAGAGATTACCACCACTTAGGTGTTGCAAGGCTGCAAGACCCTTAACTCTTACCTGCTCCAGTAGAGACTAATTGACTGGGTAGCTTCCAAATGTAAAGAAAAGTTTTAAAAAGGTTAAACAGTTGGAAATAACAGCAATAAAAAAAGAAAGAAAAGAAAAGAAAAATGTTACCAGACACTGTAACCTTTACTGCAGACGCTGTTATACAGTTAATCAAGCAAAACTCCCATGATCGGCTTACCTGGGTAATTCTAACCTGCAGATGAGTGACAATTCACAGAGAAAAAAATCAGTGTCTTAGTAAGGTGTTGTGTCAACATGAACCACCTGAACAGCTTCAGCGCTCCTTGGCATAGATCCTCCAAATGTGGGGAACACTGAACAAAATTCCTCTAA
Organism: Lates japonicus; assembly: GCA_033238685.1. NCBI lineage: Eukaryota > Metazoa > Chordata > Actinopteri > Centropomidae > Lates > Lates japonicus. The sequence goes on from BRZM01000093.1 coordinate 253,568, forward strand.
AAGATAAGCCCTAATATGGTTGTAATGATGGTGGAGTGAGACGTCTAATCAACTGGTCCAAAATCTCCTGGTGATTTTCAGTTTGGTTGAGATCTGCTGGCTGTGAAGGCCTAAATGCATGATTCATATCATTTCACACAAATTAAACCATTTGTTATGTATTTCTGTTCAGTTATTCTGGTTTTCATTCAATTTGTCATTGGCACGGAGAACAGATGAGAACAGCCGGTGAGAAAAGCTGAGGCTGGTTGTGCTATCTTTTGTCAGGCCTCCTGCTGGACTAATTCTCCCAAATATCTGCTGAAACGAGGAGATTAAAGCAAAGCCAGAAAGGATTTGGTGACGATTATTGTTTTGTGCAGTTAAAGTCAGGTGTGGTGGCGTCACCTCCCGTCACCTCCTGTCCGGTCTGCATGAGGAGACAAGAGGAAGAGGAGTAGAGGAAGAGGAGGTGTCAGAGAGGGGACAGCAGGAAGCTACAGTATCGATCCACGTCAGGTTAAGATGACCTAAAGACAACTCCGCTGGGAGAAGCCTTCAACTCACTCTCTAACTACCTGCTTCTCTCTTCTTATTTCCTGCTAGTTTGTGCTTTTGCTCACTCAGCCAGTGTTCACTGCACCATTTCAGTTAAAGTACATAATGCATCCCAGCTATAAGCAGATTTAGTTATCAGCCACTGACAAAGTGATGTTATCATGAAGAAATGTTTCTATAATTGAATTGCTACCATTCAGACAATTGTCTGTTTTACTGCTCTGTAGTGTGTGATTGATATAACACAATATAAACATTCATTTATTCAGCTGCCCTTCGTTTTTAGAAACACTTTGTAGGTAAGTGTAACACTGTACATCACAGAATAGTAGTGGGGGATATAGGATGGGAACCTCCAGATGTCACACATATAGTGGTATTAGAATTTATTCAGAAAGTATTCCACTTAATTATGTTGTAGATTTAATCATAAATGGGTAAAATTGACCTTTTGTTTTTTGTTTTGTTTAGTTTTTTTCTGGTGTCATTTAAATCTACGTGGGCTATACATGATACAGTTTTTATATTTATAGTTTTTATAGTTTTTTAATCAGTCCGGCAGTCTATCTATGACATTTTGGTTTGGAAAACTGGATATCTGTTCAGTGTTCCCACACAAGAATGTTGGCATTTTTTTGTGTATTGGACTTTTGAAAAAAAAGAAGAAAATTAGACCTGTAAACACAGCATCATCATCTGTTGAAGTTACGGTTAACATGGGGCAAACGGTTCCCTGTTTTCTGTCCCATCCAACAGACATGGAGCAACATTAGCATTCATGTGGATTTTTTTCAGTATTCCTGGCTTCGCTTTGCTTCTATCTCTGATTTGGTCTCTGAAGAAAATATCTGCCCTCTTCAGCTGCCTAATAGACCAGAATGTGTGAGTTGCTAACTTTATTTCTCTGCATTTTGATGATGGGCAGGTAGATACTGGTATTTTTTTTTTTTTTTTTTTTTTTTTTTTTTTGAAAATGACTTTCTGACAAAAACATATATTTGGAAAAAATGACTAAAACAGTCAAATTCAGAGAATATTCAAGGAGGAACATGTCGGTTTGACACATATTTTTTGACTGACAGGTGAAAATTCACTGCAGCAACACCACTGTTATGAGAACTTTAGAACAAAATTAAAATCAGCAAATTCAGAATTAAGAAATAAGGATATGCCTGAGTCCTCTTTTCATTATACCATCCTATCCTCTGCACTCATTCCCATTCTCCCACTCATTCCTGTATATTTCTGATCTTTAAAATCCATACTCAACATCAGCTCTCTTCAGATCTGCTGACCAACAGCTGTAAAATGCTCTGTGGTCAAGGCTCAAAACAAAGCCGTGTTTTTATAGTTTTAGCTCCAGTGTTATGGAACAGCCTCCTCCTCAGGTCAGCTGAGTCAGTACTTCACTTTAAAAAGCTTTTAAAAACTATTTGAATAGACTGTCATATTTATAATGCGTTGCTCTGCAACTCTCATGTGCTCTGATTTGTGGGGATTTGTGGTTTCATTTGCTTTGTCATATCTTACCTGTTTCGGTTGTTATGGTGGATTATAAATAAAGTTTACTTAGACACTCACTCTTTCTTTCATTCTCTTTCTCACACACATACACACCAAAATCACCATTCATACACACAGTGTCTAACTGACTCCCTACCTAAAGAGAGAGAGGAGAGTCACTTTGGCAGGCAGTGCGATAGATGTCTACCTATAATCTCTATAGCCACCTGGAGAAGATAGATGATTGTAGGATTTTGTCTCTGTCTCCTTCTGTCTGTGTCCTTTTCTTTCTCTGTCTTGCTCCTTCCTCAGGCTGTTCATATTGTGTCAGTGTTTCAAAAAGGGTTCCGTGTGTGCGTGTGTGTGTGTGTGTGTGTGTACAGACTGATCGAACTAGGTTGTACAAACCAATAGCTGACCAGACAACTGCTGTCTCCAAAGAAAATATTTTTAGGTACTATTCCAATCTTTTAAATTTAAACATATTTATCTCAAACTGTGATACTGTATGTGTATGTAGTATTTATTTTATTTCTTTATTTTGTATTGAAAGATCAACAACAACCATTAGATGAAATAGTCTCATGAAGTTTTGTACAGACCTTCATGTTCTCAAGAGGATAAACCTTACTGACTTTGCTGATCCTCTGAGTTTTCATTTGCTCCACCACGTGATTCACATATGTGGTTTTGAGTGAATTATCTCAAATATTAGCATAGCAAACATTACATGGATTGTCATGAAATTTGGTACAGATATTCATGTCCAACTCATATTCATTTGTAATAATTTTTTCATCACGTGCCGTCATTAGGTCAGAATTTTGCCGTGGCCGATTACAGCCTCACAGAGCTGCTGGCATGGTTTTTGCCTTTTTCCATAACAGAAACATTGGATTTTAGTTGAATAATTTAACATTTTCAGATGTGCTTATAAATAAACATGATGACTGATGTTGTCAGCAGTAATATGGACATTGTACCAGACGGTTGTACCTATCGTCATGCACCCTGGTATCATGCTCTTTCGTGCCCACAGTCATGAAAGTTAATCTATTCAATTGTGTCCCAGAGCACGACTGGCCGGCTTTCTCAGGACACGATTCAGTAGATTAATCTTTGTGACTATTAGCATGAAAATGTGTGATACCAGGTTGGGTCATAAGCTCTGGGTAGCAACCAAAAGAATGAGATTACGGTGTCAAGTGGCCAAAATTAGTTTCCTCCATAGGGTGTTCAGCCTCAGAAACAGGAAGAGGAGCTCGGACATCCTAAGGGAGCTTGGAGTAGAGCTCCTTAACATTGAAAGGAGCCAGTTGAGGTGGTTCAGGCATTTGATTAGGGTGCCTCCTTTGGGGCTTCCTCCTGAGGTTTTCTGGGCACGTCCAAGTGGGAGGAAGCTCATGGGTAGACCCAGAACTCCTTGGAGGGATTACATATCCCATCTGGCCTGGGAACACCTTGGGATCCCCCCCAGTAGGAGCTGGAAAATGTACCTGGGTACAGGAATATCCTGCTCAGTTTGCTGCCACTGTGACCCAACCCTGTATAAGCGGGAGAAAATGGATGGATGGCATTTTGTTAAGAATATTCAAGGCAGCATTACATTAGCTCAAAAATATACTATATATGAACAACAGTTGTATGGGAAAAGGTTGTCAGCTGGAGCATGAGTAGGGGGCTGTACCAACAATAAGTACTTACTTATACATCACGTCTTCCTGTAATCAAGCTCCTGAAATATATTGTAGAATATATATCACATGGAAGTGACAAAAAAAGAAGGAGCATTTAGATATATTTAGAAATACTTTGAGTACGTGCTGTTATATAAAGCAGCCTCCAAGGAGTACTTCAGTACAACTACTAACGGCACAAACAATCCAGGCAGTCGAGGTTGTAGTTCAAAAACAATAGATCATATCATTTAATCTGGTGAAGCTTGAATGATCTTGTGAGAAAAGAACTTAGTAGAGAAAAGCAATAAGACCTGAGGAGAGAGGTGATGTTTAAATTCCAGATAAGAGAGCAGTGGAGTGTATAGAGGAGAAGAATTATGATTCAGCAGGTAGAGGTGAAAAGAGGTCTCACTTCAGGTCAGGAGATGTCAGGCTTTGATGGAAAATGTGGAGTTCAAGTTCAACTACAATAACTAGAACATGAGAGTGTGAGTTCACGATTTAGCATCAGTCACTCTGGGCCTTACCTCTCACGAATGCCCAGTTCCTTACCTCAGTAGGCATTTTCTTTATTTTTCTTTCTTTATTTATTTTTTGTCAGAGTAAGATTTAAACTTACTTACTTGCTGCTTTTAGGGTATTTCTATTGCCTCACAGCATTTAAATGCCAGCTTGCATCCTTATTTTGGGGACAGAATCATTTAAACACATGTACAATAGAGTTATAAAGTATTAGGGGCCATTTATTGTGGAGATATGTTTTATATTTAAATGTTTCTTTTTAATTCCAATACACATCCATGGCTCACCCTCACAGACATTTAATTAGCTTGATCAGGCCTCTTCTCAGGACAGTGTGGAGCATGACTATACTGCTAGCATGACTATAAACTCTTAAGGCCTGGACACACAGGATTTTTAAACACCCAAATTTAGTCATTCATTCCAAAGGAAGTGCTGCAGTCACAGGATCCACTTAAGGTGGCCAAGAGTTCAACTTCACTAAAGTTTGACATGCAAATTTGCAAGGTTGACCAATAGCAAGCTGTCTTAGCAGTGCTGAACTTGTAATGGTGAGTCCAAACTAAAGGAAGCTATCATAGTTTTATAGCTGTGCATTATCTATTTTCATTTAACCTCCTCTGTCAGAGTAAAAACAGATCCACAAAAGTGGCATGGGTTGCAAACAGTTCTTTTGAATAATAATAATAATAATGATATCTTGAATTTATATAGCACCTTTCATGAGACCCAAGGACGCTTTACAGAGACAATGTCCAAACAAAACAAAACAAAACAAAGACTAACTGCCAAAGGCCTGGGTGAATAAGTGATTTTTCAGAGCAGACTTAAAAGTGACCAAAGATGTAGCATGGCGAATCTCCACTGGGAGAGAGTTCCAGAGGGTGGGGGCCACCATGCTGAAGGCTCTATCCCCAAATGTTTGCGTTTTGGTGCGGAGGAATAGAGAGGACGCCTGAGTCAGAGGACCGCAGGTTCTGTGATGGGGTATGCTGGTGGAGGAGGTCCAAAAGGTACTGTGGAGCGAGGTTGTGAAGCGATATGTAGACAAGCAGGAGGAGTTTGTAGATGATGCGGTACTTAACTGGAAGCCATTGTAGGTGAGTGAGGGTGGGGGTGATGTCAAAGCTTAGTGTGGGTTAGAATCCTGGCAGCTGAGTTTTGTACATACTGGAGCCTGTGTGAACTTATTGTCCCTTTAGCTAATGAGTTTGCTAACAAAAAGCTAGCTCCTGTCAGTTGCTCATCTTCTGCCCTTGTTATTCATGTCCATCCAAACCTTGGAGGTGCTCCAACAGCCTGTCACCTAACATTGTCTGTACACAACATTAACTGACTTTTACAGCCAGGACCCTCGACACCCAAAATAACTCCTTTAACTCTACATCTAACAATCTGATCCTCAATGTAACAGACAAACAGCTGACCCCTCTAGCGTGAAACAGCCCACTCAGACAGTGCAGAAACCAAACTGCATCACCAACATTTTCTTAGTGAGCTGCACCTCTCTATTTTCAAGAACCTCTCTTACTTTGACTTGAGTTGCGCTGAACTCCAGCAGCACTGTGTTTACCTCAAAAAAAAAAAAAAAAAAAATCCCACTCTTCACTCCTCCGCTTGGTGCTGTACAAAGCCGAGAAAAGTGACTCACTCTTTTACATAAAACCCTGGATGAAGCTGTCATTATGGGGCAATTATTTTAGAAAAAAGTTCCTGTAGGATAGGCATTGATTCTTTCAACAACAACTCCTACCTCCTGCTGTCACACAGCTGGGCTGCTGTCCTTCCCTCAGCGGCTCTTTGATTGCCGCTCTCCACTGTACTGGGAAAAGGGCTATAATGTTGAGGAAATTATCTTGAATAAGGTGAAATTGAGAAACATACAGTGGATAATTACTAGTCACTCTGCTGCCTTTCATCTGTGTCCAAAGGCTAGAGGTGCTGATTGGTGACCTGCTGCACACGCACAGTGTGAGAGTGTATGTGTGCAATGTGCCATAGGCACTCGCCACATACATGCATAAACATGCAAAGCAGCAGCTGAATTCAATACCACCCTTCATCATGGTTGTCTGTGTTTTCATTATAACTTTTGAGAACTTATTATAAGAACCTATAATAATCCTCCCCCCTGCCACTGGGGGAAACTGTTGCTAGTGTGTACTTGATCTGCAACAACTAACATCCAGATGAATGCTAGGATCCAAGGTTTCCCAGTACAACATTGCATTGTAAGATGATCAATATTATTCAATATTATAATGTCATACATTATGTGCATTTGATTGCTCTTCTTCAACAACCCAGATGTTTGTCTCAGTAAACTAAAACTGAATGTAGAGTTGAATTTTCAGTGAGGATCAAGTACAGTTTCAAAGCAAATTCATTCAGTTACAACATTCAGTTTTTAGATTTGTTCAAATTCAGTTCCAAACTGATAAATTCAGTTTCAAATTCTGCTATTTATATTTATGTGAATCAAATTCAGTTGTTCTGATACAGTTATTAAAGGCTGCATTCTCACTTACTTGAGTTCAAAAGTACAAATACATCAGTGTAAAAATACTTTGTAAGTTAAAGCATTATGAGTAAAACCTGTCTAAGTATCAAGGTAAAAGTATTCATTCTGCAGTTCAATGTCATCTGTGATTGACAGATCATTATATATAATATTAGATGCATCAGTGTGTAAGCAGCATTTTACTGTTATTGGTCAAGGCGGAGTTACTTCTATTTAAACTACCCAGTAAATATCCGGGGTATGCATTGTACCAAATAATAAATAAATAAATAAGTAAATAAGAGTAAAATACAGTAACATTTTATTTTTAAAAAAGGGGGAAAAATGCAAAAACTCAGTACCTCTGCATTACCCCCCATTTTTCAACAGGCATAGTATAGACACCTTGTTGTCCTCTGTAGGACCCCTCATATCCAACATGGCGGCGACTATACGGGTGTGCTGTGCCCTCCGCATCACAGTCGGAGGTGAGTGTTTTACCTTTTTTTTTTTTTTTTTACCTTCCACAGCTTCGTTAAACCTGTACAGTGTGTACATCGGAGTATGTTTACAGTATTTGTGTTTTATGTTTAAGTGTGACCGGTTCTTGGCAGGTCTGTTTTCTGACCCGGGATCATCCTGTCATTGCTGCGGGGCAGTGCGTGATAAAAAAAACGCATGCTAATTACTTAGATTTCAGCATAGTCAGGATTTATAATTAGCCTACAGTTAAGAATAACATTTAGCTGGATTTGGATTTTAGACTTTTACATTAAAACTGATGAAACTCTTCGGCATTGTGTCTGATCTACAACCCGAGTGATCCTCACGTGTGTCAGGTGCTCTCTAATCGTTTTTATGTTAATGTTTATCCTGATTATTATCATTTTTTAATCGTTTAACTATTGTAATTTAAGGACATAATAGAAATATTAGAGCTGGTGACTCACACTTACTAACACAGTTAAGTTTATAGTGATCCCCAAGCAGCCTTGAAATGATATATGCCTGTCCCCAACCAAACTCTATTCAAAATTCTTTCAATCTAATGTTGCCCTGATTATTATTAAATGTAGAGGGCACTGAGAAAATAACTTAAGATTAGTTATGCAGTGTCTGAGTCCGTGGTTTAAGTCGGCATATTTACAACATACCTACTCATAACCGGAAAAGTATTTTATCTCAGTGAAATCTCAACTTTTAGCAACCTCTGCTTTTCTTGCTGTCTCAGTATTGTTTTAAAAAAAACGTTATAAACGTGTTTGTATGTAAAACCTTTGCTCATAAATTAGCTCATAATTAACGTAATTAGGAGGTAAATATATTTTTTAAATACATCTCTCAATTCTGTGGTGGATGACTCTGTCTTTCAGGCGTTGCACCACTCCGCACCGTTGTGGGAGCAGCTCAGGTATCCCAGTTTGCAAGTCGAGCCTCAGCTGCCTCTCTCCAAAGAAGCCCAGCACTTCCACCGTTCCCTGCAACAGCATGGCAGCAAGCCAGGCATGGCAGCTTCTTCAACAAGTGTAAGTTTATAAAAAATATTATTTCCAAAATGACTTGTCCCCACATTGGAGCAAAAGCATCATCATTTATCAGTTACAGCCCTAAGAGAGCCACTATCCTTTAACCATAATTTTGGTTTTATACATTCATTTGATTCACAAAGTCATAAGCAAGTTTGGTTCAAATGGGATTTGACAATTCTGTCTGTGGCTCCAAGTTGCAGCTGCAACAAAATAGTGTTGTTGTTCACGTTACATATGGGTGTAATATTCAGTTGGCCACATACATTGGCCATGCAGCGTATATTGGAAGTAGGGCTGGGCGATAAAAAAACCTTGATCCAAGATCATAACTTATCACATGGCAGGTATTAACATAACAGCCAGTCAGGCAGCAGTTTTTACACACCCATTTCCTCTCACAAAGCATTGTTGGACTGACCTGCGGTAAAGAAAGCTATGGACAAGAAAGAAATATAGGCATGAAAGTGAGATCGGAGAACTCGCATTTTCCTCCAAACAGGAAATTGATGACAAGAAAGGTCACTCCATGTCGATTATATGGAAGTAATTTGGTCACTTTAAAAGCCACAAAGCCCAGATTAAGACGGTCTGCAAAACTTGTTGCTGATGGGAAACAACACATCTTTTTCAGTCACCTGAAAAGGTTTCATCCCAGCGACCACACAGAGAGGATGAAAATGTGGGCTGTTTGTCTGTCCACACCAAGTTCTAGCAGGTCTAGAAGGCCTGTACCAAAACAAATTTGATCATTTACTTTTCCATATCGCCTAGCCCTAGTTGGAAGTGATTTTCCCATCAACAGATGCAGGTGCATGTCTGAGGAGTCTGTTTGGACAAGATGTCTGATTGATGACAGTATTTCAAATGGGCACACAGTATATGGAGCTTTAAAACATCCTCTCTCTTTTGTTTTCTCAGTCTCTCTTCCCCCTTCACTTTCTTGTTCCCTCACACTTGTCTTATTCATTCTCAGTCCCTGCCGCAGCATATCTCAAACAATTATATGTTTTGTGTCTGTCAACATGTCTCACTCACAGTTTGTGTTGTGATTACAGGAATACACACTGTCAAACACTTAACACTGAAAACCAACACTCATTCATATTCCGTTGACTCTGTGAAGACTCATTAAATATTTACTCTCACTGGAGTTTCTGTTGTATTATTTTACTTTTATTGTTCAGTTTTTTTCACTGATGTACAGTGTTTTCAGATGGGTCATAATCTGTGGATATACTACAGGTCTTAAACTGGATCTACAGTACAGTATATCCACTTTCCAGGTCTTCACAAATAGTAAGAGTTTATTGTATTTTAATTACAGTCCCTAGGCAGTCCCATATGTCACCTCATGGACATCTTTACTCCTGGCTGCTACAGTCCACAGAATCCATATAGTCTCAGTACAGCTTGCCTTAGTGGCACACCTAAAACTTGCACCGAAGTAAAACTGCTGATTCAAAAATGAGCTATAAAACAATTTGATACGGATTGTGGGTTTGGAGTGAATGGACTCAGATTCAGTAGCACTGTCGGAGCAGCCGTGGAACAGCTCACTGCTGTGAAGGTGTAGCAGGTGAGAAAACAGACTCAGGTGAAACTGAGGATGCCCCATCAAGCTGTAAATCTGCTATGTTGGCAGCATTTTGGCTTTTCAGTCAGGGGTGGGGGGGGGGGGGGGGGGGGTGGTATCAAGACAAGTAAAGACTAACGTTTGGAGAATTTTAATTGGGATTTTCAATGTAGAGGCTGCTGCTAGTCTTAATTAATTTTATTCTTTGTTTTTACAGTAAAGCAAAAATAAGTGTTTTGAAAGGTGCTATATAAATAAAGTTATCTTCATTATTATTAATGATATTATTTTACATAATTATTTTTTATTAATATCAGTTAATCTGCAGATTATTTTCTGGATTAGTCTGTTAATTTTTTGTTTTCTGATGTTTAATAGATCAATGATAGAATGTACATTATCATTCTTTGTATTGAAGCTCAGCACTTGCTGATAAACCTCCTGTTTTTTTCTATTTGTTTGACGTCTCACGTTCTTTCCCTCTCTTTCTCTCTGTCTTCTGTCATTCAAATAAAATGGAGAAAAGATAAAAATGTGACTGATTGTTAGAGCTGGCATGTTTATGTTCGTTCATATGCATGCGTGTGTGTGTTTACAGTGACGGCTGAGGAGCTGTGGAAAGGTGTGTTGGCGGAGACGGGTGCTGGAGCCAGGAAGGGCAGAGGGAAGAGAACCAAGCGCAAAATGAAGAAAGACCTGAACCGAGGACAGAGCCTCGGGGAAGGTGAGACAAAATCAGATTGTTTACATCATTTTCTTTGCTGACAGGTGTTTACATTTCTCCTTCCTTGCTGTTAAGTTGTGTTCTGCCGTTCAGAGGTCGGCACTAATGTGTCAAACTAATGCTAATAAGCATCTGATAGACACAACGCACTAGAATATTCATTAAATTAATGTTGATTAATTTATTACATTGCTCCACTAGGGAGAGGAATAACCCTTCGTTCTCTCTGCCTGTTTTTCCTTTTCCTGTTTTGAATGTCTTTATTCACATTCTTCATTCAGCCTCAGTCTCTGTGTCACAGTCTTGTCAGCCTCTCTCTCTCACTTTGCTTTCACTTTAACTAAGTGCCTCTCATTTATCGCTCTTTTACTATTCCTACTCCTCCGTCTGTGGTTACATGATTTTTTTTTAAAGAAACTGTTCTGCGGTGTTTTTAATTTATTACTCAGTCAATGTTTTTATGACTGTAGTACAGTACTGTAGATATCAAGTTTTAAAATCTTAAATTTCTGACATGTCTAGAAACCCTGTATGTACTATACAATATATTCTCTTGTCTTGCACCATGTAACTCTCTTTCTCTCTCTCTCACCCTCTCTCTCCATTTTTCCTTTTCTCTTTCTGTGTCTTTAATGCACAGGTAAAGGCGGTTTTCTGTGGCCTGGTCTGAACGCTCCGATGATAAAGGATGGCGCTCCTCAAACCATGAGTCAAAGAGGCAAGGAAGAGCAGGAGGAGGTGCAAGCTGAACGAGGTACAGACACAGAATGCACTGAATACATACAAACACACAAACTGAACAAGCAAAGCCAAATAGCAGTTACTTCACTGAAAAAGAGTCTTTTTCAAGAGTCACCGGGAAGAAACGGCATGGATAAAGACAGAAGAACCAACAGCACCACTGGTGTGAGATAGAAGCTGCCAATTTGTCTCCACTGTGATCTCATTTGTTAACAGTAATTACACAGATAATTTGACAATGACAGATAGCACCCTGGATGTTTATCACGTCGTGCTCTTTGAAGTCAGCTGGGGGCCTGTTGCATGTTCTCAGGGCTCCGGTGCTAAATGTGCCGGTTGTGTCTTTCCTGCAGCGCGTCAGAGGGATGAGTGGGATAGAAAGAGGAAGATGAGGGTGAAGCGGGAGAGAGGATGGACGGGAAACTCCTGGGGGGGCATCAGCCTGGGCCCTCCTGACCCTGGACCCAACGGAGGTAAATACAACCCAGACCTGCTCATTGTATATTGTTTCTGACCAAAATAGGTAGCAGGTACTGTTTGTGACAGACAGAGCTGTGGTCATAAAGTTAACAGCATAATAACCTAAAAACACCTTAAAACAACCTAAGAGCTCTCTGAAAATACTTAAGACCTACCCCAAATAGTAGCTTAATGAGACTTATCCAAATTTTAAATACACAAAAACATTTTAAATCGTGTGTGTTTTTGAAACAATAAAGCCAGTTTTATACATGAAGGTGATACATTGGTTACAGGACTTAGCTTTTTGATTGTCATAGCACCCGTTCAACACTAGATGAATGTGTCTCATGTTATGTAGAAGGGCTGCCACAATTACTTTCATTATCAGTTAATCTGCTGAGAATTTTCTCTAGTCTATAAAATGTCAAAGATAGTGAAAAACATCAGTGAAGGCCACATCTTCAAATCTCTTTAGTCCAACCAACAGTCCAAAACCCAGATATATTTAGCTAATGTAATATAAAACAGAGAACAGCAAGAAATCTTCATATTCAAGAGGCTGACAACAGCATTTTTGCACGGAAAACTGACTAGCCATTACAGCTGTAGCCACATTTAACTACACAGTTTGTAAGTGTGTACAGTGGCAATGGAAAACGTTTGCACTGGAGAGGTTTTGCTTGCTAGGCATAGCCATAAAACAAAAGTAATCATATTTACACTCTGCTGTTCAGTCTGTAATAGAGAGCATCAGTTGAGCTACTTAAAAAGATAAGATCAATGGATCTATCTTTTACTTGATCCAGAACAAAGCACAAGCAGGCGGAGCCGACAGTCGCAGCATTTGTGCACATCTCCATTAACACCCTGTGAGGAAATATAGTTGCGGCTCCTGTGCTGACTGGAGAAGTAATGATGAGTCTAGATCATGACACAGCAGGTCTCGGAGGGACAACTCACTGTGTCTCACACACACACACACACACACACACACACACTGAGTGGCGTGGGATGGGATGGGAAGACACAATGATGACTGCAGTGATGGAGAAAGAAGGGATGGATGAAGCAAAAGAGGAGTAATAAGGGATGTGCTGCTTTGTGTTAGAGGGAATAAGAGAGTGACAGGCCAGTATGGTGGCCCATTAGGACTGATGAAGATGAGGATTCGACCAAAGTGTCAAGTGGGACAATTTCCTAATTTAGAAAGATATCCTCCTCTCTCTGTTCGTCTCATTCTCTCTCTCTGTGTCCCTGACTTTCCATGTCACACTTTCTGTCTGTCAGAATTCTCTTTCTCTGTCTCACACCTTTTATTCTCCCTCTTTCTGTCTCTGTCTGCTAATCTACTGTCTCCTCTCTTTCCTCCATCCCCTGTCCTCAACTGTCTCCCCTCCTCTCTCGTTGTCCCTTTCTCTCTTCTGTCAGTCTGTCTTTTTTTTCCCATCCTTCCTCCCTGTCATTTCCTTTCAGATTTACACTCCATCTTTCTCTCCTCCCGTCTCTCAACCCATTTTTTCTCTCTCCTCCTTTCCCTTCTTTCCTCCCACGCAGCCTTGTCTTTTTTCCTTCTCAGTTCTTGAACCTAAATGACCAGACTGTTTCTCTGCCACATTTCATAGCCATGCGTTACCCTAGGGATCGAAATGTCGGTTAGTCAGTTCACTACTTTGGTCCACAAACACTAACTTGTGCTCAGTGCTGATTAGCAAATATTAGCATGATTCCATGCTAAACACCAACATGCCAGCGCTGTTTGTGTGTGTGTTCCTGTATTTCTACCCAGTTTGAGCTTAACGCTGTATTATATTTACTTTGCAGGTCCATAGATGTATCCTTCCGCACCAGCTTCACACTGTGCGACCATCTGCGACCTGTCTCGGGACCGCTGCATTTCAGTTGTTTGTTTACTTTGTCTTTTAAAGAAGACAGTCTTTGGAGGCTCATTTCGTTGCGCTTAGATCAAATTAAATCAGGTAGCTCGTAGATCACGCTTTGTCATCACCCTCTGTCACTGTTGGCAAGTTGTAATTTTCAACCCTTGCTTTGTTTTGATATCAAAAATCCAGTGGTCAGATGACAAGCCAGCCAGTCATCATTCAAGTTCTGGTGACAGTCCAGATCTGGGATTCTCAAGCCACCAGATGATTAACAGTTTCTCTCCATAATTGTCTTGTTGCCACGGGCAGGTTGGTCGGGCAAGTCTGACATCTGACGTTCCCCAGCTTTGCCGCCAAACATGTTGTTTTGCTGGAAAAATACAAACCTGATAAACAGATAGAAAGCACCAGGGAAGCTACAGGTTGGTAAGTTGGAAAAAGCGCCAGATCTGGTGGCAGATGTTTGAGCTCCGCTGACCTTTCAGTTGTTGCTGTTATTGTCATTGGCGCCAGTACTCCCACCTCCCAGGACCAGGCTTTGTGGAATATTCATGTGGCCTCACCGCACCAGTAGAAGTTAATGGATAACACAAAAGCCAAAGTGAATTTGAATAAATTTGAATGTACAGCGGGTTTGGTTGTTTTCTGTTTTGGCCATTTTCACCATTGTGGAAGAAAACAGGACCTTGGACTAAAGAACAGCCTAACAACACATTTTCTTGTGGGTAGATCTTAGTTGAGTGGTAGAGATTGAAATAAACAGACACCGCGATGGAATATAGTGGAGAAATCTGCCTTTTTTAATTTTTTTTTTATCCACTCTGACTGTGTCGCTGTTTGGGATCTGTGAAACAAATCACAATAGACACACATTGTTCCAACTGAACCAGACCTCCTGCAGCCACATACAGCAATGTTTAGCTCCCCCATGTGTGCGTGTTCTCCTGCACATGGGTGTGTATATGACATTTAGTTTTGCATTTTTAGATTTTTTCACCCAGCAGGATGCTCCAAATTCTCTGTCTCTTTTACCAAATTTGTCTTCTCATCCATCCTCCCTGTTTGTCTCTCTCCATCTATAATTCTTCCCTTTGTCGCAGAAAGCATCGCGGCATGAAAGTCTAATTTATTATGTGTTAGATTCCAACTGATGTCTAGAGATTCAGGACAGCACAGTGAGATGTTTTAAAGTGATGTGGACACCAGAACAAGATTTTAACCCGGAGCTATGGAACAGTCGTCTCAGGCTTGTTATTCAGCACAGCTCCCGCTCAGGGACCCCCTGAGTGTGTCTGAATAATCTGACTAGCCACAGCTGCTGCAGTGAGCAGGAGACGCTATATGGAAGGGACATTCAGGCAGGTAGAGAAACACAAGCCTGAGGAGAACAGAGAAAAGATGGATAATAAAACACAAGTGCCTTCATTTGGAAATCAGCACCAAACACAAACAGCCAAAACAAAAAATCTGTTTCGCTAAGCTATTCATCTCTTTCCTGCTCAACAGCCAATGAGTGCATTCAGCTCTTGTTTTCGCCCCAACAGTTTATTTTGACATCGAATCCAAGTTCAAGAGGACGACATGATGAAGAAACAAACTAAGGTACGCCTTAATTCATTCAACATTTAGTTTGTAGGATTAAGGTGATAGGACAGTTTGCCATATTCTAACCAAAATGCATCAGTCTACCTCTGTGACTCCTTAGACTATCTGTGCCACTCAGTCCCAAGCTGTTTATTCCATGAGGACTGTTAAATGAGCATAAATAGGCATACGCCAAATACCCAGTAATTTCCTAAAGCAATCACTGTGAAGTTTTAATGGCAGATGAGGGAAGTATAAGTGCATTTTTGGGACTGTTTTCAGCAGTGAAAAATAAACATTTAACGAGCAGGATGGAAACAAAGTTTGGCTGCAAGTTCATTACTTTTCTCCAACTTCCCACAGCACTTTTGTCAGCAATAAGATACAGAGACACCTACTTTCCTTCAGTTCTTCATGTTAAGAAAATCTGCTCACTCAGTATATTTGAGCAATATGATGATAAATGCTGTGAGATTATATCTCGGTAATACTTTTTATAGGTCTGTAAATGTCTAAAAGACTTTCTACTACACCAAAAATATATAAATATATTAATAAGAAGTGTACTAATCTGTCTCTATTAATAGAAGGTTTACATTGTCTACCCTAATGTCCAGCCATGGTGATATTAATGTGTATATTTGTGCTTTGCTGGCTCTGTGTCTCTGCAGGTTATGGTCTGCACTGCCACCGGGCGGTCATCACCTGTGCAGCTGACCAGGCCAAAGGACATTTACTGCAAAGCAGAGGGATCTGTTGACCAGCCTCACATCACCAGGGCCTCTTCACTGGATTAGCCAATCAGGTGCGGCTCATAAAAGCTGGTGGGAGGTATGTGGATCATTGGTTTTAATTGCTATTGGAAAAGCACCACTTCCATTTTACTCTCTGAGTTAATGATCAGAAACAACAGAACAAAAATCCTGTCCTAAACAAAGAGAGGTCTTAAAACATTTTGTTAAAGATCAGTATAAAGCAGGTCTGTAAAGGAACAAAACTGAAAGGGCAAAGGGACATTGACTTTAACGAAAGATGCTGTAAACACTGGAGCTGAAGGGAGCGCACTCTGGTAGTTATTCTTGTGTGGCTTCATCACTACATACAACCACCTTTCTATTATGAAATGGTGTTGTTGATAAAATGCTTATAGCCACTTTAAATCTATTTTATATGAAGTCTGGTAGTGAAGAGGTCTGAGGGGCAGACGTCTGTAGCACAACCTTTACAAACATTATAGAGGTTGTCCTGCTAGGTTCCTCAGTAACATCTCTCTTCTCACTCTTCTCTTCAATAACACTCATCTCCTCCTTCTGCCACTCTGTAGGAAACCCACTCAGACTCTGGCCAACAAGAAGAAGCTCCATGTTGTCGAGTTTCAGGAGCATCGCGGCCCGCTGCCCATGGTGGTGGCGAGTCCTACAGAAGGGGCGCAACCCAACCCAGAGCCTGAGGACGAGATCCCCAATACCCGGCTGCACTGGAACGACGTGCGAGCCGTGCAGGGAACCAAACGCTCTTTGTGGGCAGGTGTAAAACGCACCATCTGGTAGGGCAGGAGTGGACTGATGACTGGTCAGACCACAGGACGGATGATTGGGCTGATAAAGGTCTGGCAGATGTTTGAGGTCTGTCTGACGGAGGGTCTGACTTTGGATTTGCTAAAGCTGAAATCATGTTGTTCTTTTCAACCAGGGACTAAAGTTAAATGTTTCCCAAACTGAAGACATCTCATTTGGTAACATAATTCTACAGATACACCTGACATAGGCCTATATTAACACTCAGTATAATATCGATGCCCTAGATATCAATGTTTCCATTAAAGCTGTAAAAAAAAAAAAAAAAGTGGAATTGTTCCAAAATGTTGTATGAATAAAGTATATAAATCATTTTCTGAAGCACTGAATAACAGTTTATACCTGTAAAATAACGAACTCTGAGAGAGGCTTTGCTCCTCCATCACAACAGAAAGGTTACACGTTTTAATCATCAAAATAATCCAGCTAAATTCATTGAAAGTGATTTTCCCTCAACAGCTGACCTTCACACTGAGCTACTGATGGTCTGGATGAACAATGAATACAATCACTGAAATAAAAATTTTCTTGCAGACAAGGAAGGTTAAAGAAAATCTGAAAGGGAACCAGACTGTTAACCTCTGTAAAAGGTTATTGACAGTCAAGGACAAAATTACTATTTCCAGGACTTGATGTGAAAATGTTAGAGAAAAAAAAAGCTCAATTTTACCGTTTCTGTTAAAGGAATAGTTCAACATCGTTAGATTTGAAGATTTTCAAAATTTTCAGCCAGTCTCAGCTGTTACCCACATTAAGATAATGGTAAAGATTAGTTTAGACGGATGGATTACAGTTTTTCTGAATTGCCAAAACACATTATCTGAAATTTCCCCTCATTTTCTCAAAACAGTAAACATAAACTCCAAAATTCAAGCTATACTCTCAAAACCTTTGACAATTGATTCAAAACTGTTTTAACTTCATTCAAAACCAAACACTGCTGTCAGAAGACACACAAAGCCAGCTAATGCATACACCCTGCTCAGCAATCACTCCACACTACATAAACAAATGCAAAACACTGTACTCTGGGCATGGAAGGAAAACAAATCTTTATTTGCTATAGGATATTTGCACATTCTTGCACCTATGAAAACATGTACACAAGAAATCCTGCTGCAAAAATAAAAAACTGCGTTATGATTTTACAGCAAGCAATGTCATTCATTCTGCCTCAGCATCATGTCTCGGCCGGGTCAGGACTTCATCTACATCACAGGCAGTCCTCTCCTTTGCTAAACAACGGGGAAAGAATCCTTTTGCTGAATCCAGCCTTGAAAAGATTCCACTCCTGTATCATCACATGCACAGCATCCATTGACTTTACTGTGATTTCCCAGAAATCATGGAACCTGTTTTCTTCTTTGAGTGTCCTGACCGTGGAGGCCATAGTCATGCCATGAACCAGAACATGATCTACGATCGTTGCTCTAATTTCATCTGAAATTATACATAGTTCTTGTTCTTGGTCTTCCTCATCCTCTTTCTCCTCGTCCACCACCTCTGACACGCACTTCTCTTCCTCGTCTGTCGTTGCACTCCATCGTTGAAATCACAATCCAACTCACACATGCCACTTGTATTTGAGATGGCTTACATCCTGTTTACTGAGTGGGTTCCATACATCACTGACTTGACGCATGTGTGCTCGGTTTTGAGTGGTGGTGCGTTAACAATGATAACAGTGTTAGTTGTGTTTAACTTTTGGGGTCAGTGTGTGTCATTCTGGGTCAAAGTGCACCACACTGCAAAATGTGTTTTTTTAATGAGAATGTGTTTAAAAATGGGTGTTTCAGATTTGCAAATTGTGTCTAACCAGATGAACAGTGTTTAAAGTTTTGCCAACTGTGTGATTTGATGAAGTTATTTTGGCAGTTGACAGTTTAGAAAATGGGGTTTAGTGTTTTGACAATTCAGAAAAACTGTAATAGTGTATGATTCTTTCAAATATGATTCCTCTGTGTCTATATGTTCCATAAAAAATCACCAGGGGGAAACCTTTCTCCATCTACTCCACTGAAGTTGAATTAAAGCTGAGATGCTGCTGATCGACAAAACTTTTCACCAAACAGAACAGAGAGAATGCAAATGCAAGGGGAACAGACAGACATCAAATACAAGAATTCATCAACACTGAGTTGTAAGTGATGGCATAGATGTGATCTGGAACAAGAGTTGTGACATGAAATCGACAATACAGAAAGAAGCATATAAAGTGGACCACATACATTTGTCAACCACAACATTAAAACCACTGACAGGTGAAGTAAATAACATTGATCATTTTGACACTCATCAGGATGTTACTTTGACACATGCCACCCACCTAAACATTGTTGCAGATCAAGGCAATGGCAGGAGCCTCCCCCAGCAAGACTATGCTCCCACCACACCACAAAAACTGCTCAGAAATTACATAAGGAACACCACAAGGGTGTTGACCTGGCCTCCAAACTCCCCAGATCCCAATCTGATCCAGCATCTGTGGAACCTGCCAAAACAGCTCTGACCCATCTGGGCATGACTTCTGGGGGTGGCCTGTGGTGTCTGGCCACACTGGGATATTGGCAGTGGATCCTTTGGGTCCTGTGGGTTGTGGCGTGGGGCCTCCATGGATCTGGCTTGTTCCAGTGCATGCCACAGATGCTGGTAAACCAAACACTAAATTTAATGTAACAAGACTAATGCCTCGTTTCTACAGTTCTATTGTGTCCAAAATTACGTATAATATATGCAGTATTCCCTCTAGTGTTCAATGCAGGGAGATGCATGTCTTTACAGACGGATAGAAATGCCACAGCACCATGCATGCATTCTGTATATTGTACAGCTAGCACGCTACCAATGTTAGCTAAATATGCTATTGAAAAGTTTGCAAAAATGTTTTTATGCCAACTTCCTGTGGTATACAGTGCATACAGTCTGTCCAATATCTGCTGCACAAGTTCAAAATTTTCAGCGTTCTTGAGGTAAATTCCTGTCAGAAAACTGCTAACCATAAACCAGAAATAGAAACAGAAATAAATCACAAAGCAGGATTTTTTTTAAAGTATGAATGAAAACACACTTTAGTCTGTCCAAAATCAATTTTAAGGTTGTTTTTTTTTATTGTTTTTCTGTCATGCTGATGCTCTTTTTTTAATGCTCATTCATTCATTGGTTGGGCTTTAAACAGCTGTTTAACCCCCAACATCTGCCCCTGTTGGTAAATTCCAGTGGAATCTCTACAGTAGGAACTCCTCTGGGACTGAATCTTTTCCGCAGTGGCCTCTGGTGTTTCTTTGTCTTTGTCACAGGCTGCTCATCAGTACTGCCTAGTTGAAACTGAAGCGTTGTCTCTGCCTCAACTCGTATGAGCTCTTCTTCAGCACGTAACATCTTTTGTTTTTCGAGTTCTTGAACACACTTTTTAAGATGGATTATCTCATCCTCGTTCTCCCCAATCCTCTTATACATGCCAGCATTGTCCAGTTCTAGGCTGCGAATCTTGTGCAGATATTCCTGTTCTGGGTGGTTTTTCTCCTCAGTTTTCAGCTCCTCTATGAGCTTCTGAGTGTCCTTGATATAATTTTCCTGGATCTGAGTCAGCCTGTCTAGTTCCTGAATCTGTGAGACAACTTCCTGCTTTTCTAAGATGGCTTGCTTTATATTCAGGCAGAGACTGTCCTTCTGTCTGTGCATGGCCTCAGAGATGGTTTTCAACTTCTTTTCAAGTCTCTGTATTTTTCTCTGTACCTGCTCATTTCTCACTTTCTCTGCCTTCAACTCATTGTACAGTTCCCTGTAGATGTTGTCCTGTGCAGATTCCAGATCCCCACTAAGTTCTTCTGGGTGATCTTTAGGAGGCTCCATGCTGGTCCCACCCTGGCTGCTGCTGGCTTGGCTGGGCTGCAGGTTGTTGTCCAGGCTGCTCATGTTTCTCGAGAACAGTTGGCGGAAGAGTTTGAGTCTAATTCCCAAATCTATCCATGATGTCACAGATGACATCACACTCTTCCATGCACTTCCTCGGCAAAATTCCAATTGCGCAAGTTCATTCATAAGGTTTTACTATTTTAATTTGGGAATAAAAGGCACATTTTTCTAGTCCACATGCACACACACGTTGATCTCAGGCATTTTTGGGGACTCCTGTTCTCAAGACCCTATCCCTACCCACTACTTGCCAAACTTTCCCTTAATCTTAACCAAACCCTAACCTTAAAAAAACAGTTATTTCCCAATTGGGGACACAGCTTTTGTTTCTAATTGGACATGCTGTCCCCAATTAACTGGTCTTGTCTAAAACTGGTCCACACACACACACACACAGAAATCTCCCAGGCACACCCTTGGCTGCCTCACGTCTTCTCTGATTTGCTGAAAGCTAGTGCCCGTCTATTTTTGGTTGGTGCCACAGGAAAAGTCAGGAGGATTCATCCAACCTCATAAATAGAAAACATTGCCATATATTCTTTTGAGTAACAACTGCAATAAATTAAAGTTTCCTTTCTTGCTCATTAAATGAGTCTCTTCTGCTCAATTTTGTCTAAACTCTTTCTATTGTTCTTCCTGCACAGTCATCTTGCCAACTTGTTTTCTAAATGTAGCTCTGCTTCTGAACATGGCTATTGTCACAGTTCCAGGACTCGTATCCTGCTTATCAAATTTAAATATTGAAAAGAATGGGGTAAATATTTACCCACTGTTATATGTGTGACTGGATTCAGACTGTAGATGGATGGATGCATGAGGAACCTGTAGCATTCAGAGCAACTGAACTAAAACTCAAATGTGCACAAATGGCATTGAAAACTCAAGGTAATTCAAAGTGGATTAATGAATGAATTTGTTCAAATGTATGAGGGATGAAATAAAACAAGAACACAGCAAGTTTTACATCTCTATTTGTTTTAATCTAAAGAATACAAAACTTTGTTTATTCATCAATACAAATTTCAACCAGAGGTCTCATACCTAAAAAATACACTTCATCATCCTTAAAGTACTGATGATTAGCTGGTATTAATTCTATATGACAAAGAAAAATGCAACAACAAAACCATAAAAAATGAGATTTGAGAAGTATTTTTCTACAAACTCTTTAGAATCACTGTAGAGAAACAAAGGTCTCTTAGACATTTGATTTGTTTTGTTCTGTTAGAGAGAATGTCTTTAAAGATACTGCAAGTAAAGGGAGATGGTTCTGATGGATATACTGTAATAAAGGTAGCAAAAATGTTAGTATAGGTTTCAGTTCACCTAAATTTTCTATTTTCCTGCCTTTAGTTACCAATGCAGTCCACATGCACACACACAGATAAAATCAAAATTTTTACAACAATAGTTTCCCTCAACTCTTCCGTAAGTGAATAGTTCAGAATTTTGGTATACTTGTTGAGAATTAGATGACAAGAATGATACCACTCTCTTATCTGTCCATTAATTGAACCAACACTTTCTGTAACTGTGGGTTTGACAATGTTTTTAGTTTTTTATTTGAAAAAAAATAAACACATTGCATTAGGAACTGCAGTAGGACAATTATGTTACTGGCCAAAGGGTGGATTTTGTTACTTTTGGACAAACCCAAGCTAGCCATTTCCCCCTGTTTTCAGTCTCTGTGCTAAGCTAAGCCAACCAGATGCTAGCTGTAGCTTCATATTTCTTATACAGACATGAGAGTGGTATCAGTCTTCCCAACCAACTCTCTGCAAGAAATCAAATAAATGTATATCCAAAACATTGAACTATTCATTTAACTTCATTACGCTGCATTGTCACTGACTATGGAAACAACTTCCTGTTCAGGATTATTTTGTATTCTCCATCCACCTGAGCTTCCAACATTTTCTTCATTAAAGACCATCAACCATGCTTTAATCAGCTTTTTTCTAATTCCACCAACATCAGCATGTTATGCACACAACATTAACTCTACTCCTTTCAATTTATATTGTCTTTTTTTTTCTTCAAAATACATTCAGTCTGTTGCATTTATTTTTGTATGATCTAAATATTTTTTAAGGCTCAACGTAGATTTTAAAAAAACAAGATCACATACGAGGGGGCTTCAAAAAGTTCGTTGAGAAAGGATAGTTGGAAAAAACGGTTTAAGTTATGATGTTTATTTTTGCATTGCAACATAGATTTAAGGGTTCATGTTAGAACATATTATGACACGTTAGTATGAGAGTATTGAGATCAAAATATCAAAATCCCTGCATATGATTTTTAGCTATGTACTTTTTCCATGAACTTTTTGAAACCCCTCGTATCTGTAATTTGCATGTTTAAAAATCTACCATGGAAATGCAATCCAACTCAAAGCCTGCAATACTAACATTTATTTCTCTTATGTAATAAATGACCATTGACTCAAAATTAACTTCATTTGCTTTCACAGGAACATACAATATGACATTTCTAGGGTACAGCTCTTCATTTGCCTCCATTGTTCCCTAAAATGTTTTTTAATGGTTCTTCTTCACAAATCCCCATCCTCTCAGCCTTCACTATATATTATTAAATGTCCCAAAATAGGGCTGAAAGCCTTCATTATGAATCTTAGCAGGTTGATGTGACTTGTGGGTAATCCCGACCAATACACACACACACACACACACACACACACACACACACACACACACACACAGGAGGAACAGCATTTCTTGGACACACAGGTTTGTGAATCAGCATCGTCTAGAAGGACTTCCATCGGATCGCGGAGAGGATGGTGTGGATGAAGTAGAGGAGTACGGCCAAGAAGGCAAACACCTGACAGACACACACACACACACACAAATTAACACAAATTAATTGTTTTGAGAATAGCATCTATCTTCTCACATACCTCTAGGCAAGAATTCAAATTAGCATATTTACCAAAATATTTAATCATTCCTTACACCCCTCACTATAGCTCCTGGTAGGGATCAGGTTATTTTGATATGTTAACAATTTGCGTGAACAGTTTTTCAGGAGAATCAGAAAAACAAGCAGTAAAAATGTTCCAGAAATGTGCTGTAAAGATGAGGTTTTTCTGCACAAATGAAAGAAATAAGGATACTGTTTGAGATCAGTTCTCACCACAGCAGCTGGCGTCAATCTGGTAGATTCGTAAATCCCTTGCCCTTTTTGCCAATAGTGATGAAAGCCAGATCCACACCCGCGCTGAGGTAGAAGAACGCTGCCAGGCCGTGTGGCAAAGTCCTGACACACACACACACACAGATGAAATCACTTTACAATATGGCCAAAAGCCCTCACTGTTTAATTTCATCATTCATTCTTCTTCTTACAGCGGCAGCCTCAGCCTGAGCGTTTGCGACCCCAGCAGCGGGTACATCATCCAGAGAAGGTCATGACGGGCAAGACAGAGACGCACATCACCCAGCCCAGAGGGGCCAAGGTCCACGGCGCCACGCTAATTATAATCCAC